>PVJS01013666.1:0-41710 GCA_004027185.1 Glis glis | reverse complement strand
GGCTGCAGCTCGGCCTCCGCGCCGCCTACTCGGGCATCAGCTCCGTGGCCGGCTTCTCCATCTTCCTCGTCTGGACGGTGGTCTACAGACAGCCGGGGACTGCGGCTATGGGGGGCCTCGCAGGTACCGGGGGCGCGGGTCCCTCCGGGCGGGCGGGCGCGCGCTGTCCTCGGGAGCTGGCCCGGTGTTTACCCCAAAGCCGCGCTTGCAAACGGCTCGCCTCTGCCATTCGTACCCCTGCGGTGACGTCCGGGTCATCTCGTCCGCACCCTGCACCCTCCGCCCAGGTGCCCCACCACCGCCTGCCGCCGCTACCTGGGAAGACCCCTTCCCCTGCACTTGCGCTCGTTCCGGGGATCCCGGCCACCCGGGCGCCCCTTGTAATAAGTGGGAAAAGAAGAGGGCTGGGGGCGGCTCTGCTCACCCCCCTCCTTCCAGTGTGCAGCCCCAGCCCCAGCAGAGCCCTCCGTGGAGAGCCGGAGGACTGCGCTAGGGATCTGATGTTAGCAAGATGTTTTATCCCCACCCACGTTGGTTGGTGCCTCTGCCGCCTGCGTGCTGTGGTTCCTCCAGCCCAGGTCAGTTAAACCTCCAGGACACCCCTTCTTGTGTTTCAAGGAAGGAAGGGGAGGCATCTGTGTGGTAGTGGAAGCCTTGTGCTAGCACTGGTCTGTACTTGCTGTGCAACTTTCAACACGGTATTTAATCTCTCTGTGCCAAAGAATTGGTGCAAAGATGGAAAATATTCCTGCTTGCTAACATTTTTTAACGCTTTCTAACGTGTATTAGGCATTGCTAAGAAGTCTGATTCCATTATTGCATTTAATTCTTAATCTTGTAGAGCGGGCAAAATCATTGTGCCCATTGTACAGATAAGAAAATGGAGGCTTTGAGTAAATAAATAATTTGCATTATTTAGGTTTACAACAGCTACATGAAATAATATGTGTGGGAAAGGACTTTGGAAAAAAGAACATGTAAGGACAATATTTTTACATGATTTTGTGTGTGTGTGTGTGTGTGTGTGTGCGCACACACGGTACTGAGGACTAAACCCAGGCGCATTCTACCAGTGAGCTGCTTTCCCAGCCCTTCTTATTTTGAGACAGGGCCTTTCTAAGTTACTCAGGCTGGCCTGGAATTTGCAATCCTCCTGCTTCAGCCTCTCAAGTACTGGGATTACAGGTGTGCACAACTAAGCCCAGCTGATGATCTTATTCCATTACTAAAATCCTCCACCCAAAGATTCCTAAATGGAATAACTAAAAACATCTAATTTACTCGCTGCCACTGAGTTTCCTAAGTGTCATCCTTGGGTAGAGAAAGAACATGCCTTATAAGAGGGCTGGATGTACATGACCCAGGGCTAAGCCATGCCGGTCAAGGCACCTGGGTCAAGAAGTGTGGGCAGATTTCTGGGGTATATACTCTCATGTCTGCCTGGATGAGCATTCTGGTTCCTCCTGAGAACCAGCCACTTCTGCTCAATTACCCACAGAGCTCTGACTCCTTCTCCCGTACCCCACACTCCATGATTCCTCTTGACCCTGCTGCTTTCCCCTTTGGAAGGCACTGTCCGAGCCCCATGGCTGTATTGCCCGGCCCTGACATAAGCAGGATGGTTGGTGGAGGCCCATCAAGGGATCAGAGATGGGTGTGTTGAGTCTGGCCTGGTAGAAGTGAAGCCATGCGACCTTGGGCCTGTCAATGTCTCCTGGTTCTCAGTTTCTCGTATGGAAGGAGTGGGAGGAGATGAAATGCCCAGATGACCCTCTTCAGATCTGAAACCTGAAGCTTTTCTCCCACTGCCTGTTAGATGGCCATGGAGAAGGCTCTGGCTTGTGCTCCAGGGAGCTGCCAGGGCTCCCTCCCCTCTGACTAGCAGCCAGCTGGAGTAGGGTGGCATCTCCTTGGTGGTCTAACCCTTGACAACCAGCGGTGGCCCTGGGAGAGCCAGAGTGCTTGGTGGTGGCCGTGGATGGTGGGGGAGGGGTGCCAGACCAGGGCCCTGCACCCTCCCCACCCTGAGTGGGTTCTGAGAGATCTGCAGCCCACCAGCCTTCTTCCTCTTTTGAAGTTAAGAGTCAGCGGGTTTCTGACGTGTGAGCACTCCACTTCTGACTTGGTGTTTTGCAGCCTAAGAAGCTGCTGAGTCATGGGGGGCAGCCCCAGTGTGCTCTGTCCCCTGTGTTGGGCATGCTGGCTTCTGGCGCACAGTCAGCCATGGAGGCCCTGGGCCCAGCAGGCAGAGTGTTTGGGACACACTCTTCCATCCTGATGCCTATCTGGGAAGAAGCGGCTTCGTGGAAATTCAGAGGCAGAAGAAAGGCTGGTTTTCCTGGAGAGGCTGCATGGAACCCACCTGCTCCTACTCTGCTGTGGGGTCCTAGGGAAACAGAGGTAGACCAAGGAGAAAGAAAAGAGTAGAAAAGTTGTCCCAGGGGTCGAAACAACTCCTTGTTCTTCCCGCTTGAACTGCGATTGAGGAGAGCCCTGGCACTTTGGGCCTGTCTTCTCCCCAGGGTTGGGGGAGAGGACTGGGACACACGGTCACAGAGGGGCCCTGACCCAGGCCATGTCCCGTTTGTCTCCGTTTACCTGTGGCCTCCCTCGTGTCTCCTGGATCTCCACCTCCAGCCCTGCTGCTGGGGATGCTTTTAATGACCAGCCCCGTGAGCCCAGGGGCTGTATCCTATGCCTTGAAGCAGGTAGAATGGAGAGAGGGTGAAGTCTGACAGGGTGTGCACCCTGGTGGGGCTGGGGACCTGTCCCTTCTGCCTCAATTTGTATAGATTAGGCTTCCTGTAGTCCCAGAGTATCCTAGGGAGGGGTGCAGGGTGGAGGGGCCATTGCCTCCTGTCTGAGGTGTGGGAGGGGACAGGGAGGAGTGCCACCTCTTCAGTGACCTCCGGGAGCCTTGATGGGGGCCATGGGAGCAGGCGGGGTGGGAACAGCGGCGTGTGCTTATCTGGAGGAGGACTTGCATCCAGGGGCTGGGGCTGGGTTGCAGGGAGGGCCAGGGCGATAAAGTTGTACCTGCTTATTAACAAAGAACAGGAACCTCACATGCCCAGAGCGCCGTCTCCTTTCCTCCTGCTCAGCCTTTTGGGCATATGAGGGGTGGGAGTTATGAGGAAGCCACTGGGTCGTGACCAGCAGACTAGGAGATGACATCTTCACAGGCTTCTACTTCAGCATTTCCTAACCCAGAAATTGCTGAGTCACAGAGGAATTTCTCTGACCTCCTTATTTTCCCCCTAAGCCGGCTTCCCGAATCTTCCATGGGAAAAGGTCTTAGAGCTCATCTATTCCAGCCCCTGTGTGGCATGAGGAGCGAGGGTGAGTGGGTCTGTCCCAGACAGGTGCCCATCCGACTGTTCCTTGAACGTACTCAATGACAACAAGCCTCATCCCCAGGGCACTTTAAGAAACCAAACAGCACCAGGTACAGTGCTGCATGCTTGTAATCCCAGTGCTTGGGAGGCTGAGACAGGAGGATCACAGGTTTGAGGCTAGCCTCAGCAATTTAGCGAGACCCTCAGCAACTTAGTGAGGCCCTGTTTCAAAATAAAAAGACAGAAAAGGGCTGGGGGTGTAGTTCAGCAGTAGAATACTCCTGGGTTCAATCCCCAATACCCCCCCCCAAAAAAAAAGAAAAGAAAAAGAAAAGGAAGGAAGCCAAACAGCTCCCCCAAATGAAAGCATTAAAGAAATGGGAGAGACTCCTGGGGCAGGTGTCTGGGATAAATCCAGGTCACATAGATGAAGCCGCTTCACGGTTGCTGTTCTCTCTGCAGCCTCCCACCTAGGCGGGGATGGAGACATGCCAGTCCTGGCCCACCCTCATCTCAGGGGCAGAGGGGTCTTCATTCCAGGCCCCTAACCCTGGAGGAAGGTTGAGGGTGGGCAGGGGCAGAGCTAAGAGACTGTAGGATCAACAGGGTGGGAGGGGAAGCTGTGGGCTGGGTGGGTCTCTGTCTGATAAGGGTGGAGCCTTGGCCCCCCCCCCATTATCCAGACTGGCAGGACCTCAGGGCGCACCTGTTTTTAGAAGTGGAAACAGCCGGCCGGGCATGGTGGTGCATGCTTGTAATCCCAGTACTCAGGAGGCAGAGACAGGAGGATCTGGGTTCGCGGCCAGCCTCAGCTACTTAGTGAGGCCTCCGCAACTTTGTGAGACCCTGTTTCAAAATAAAGAACAAAAAACAGGGCTGGGGGTGTAGCTCGGAGGTAGAATGGCCCTGGATTCAATCCCTGGTACCGCCCCCCCAAAAAAGAAGTGGAAACACCAAGGCTCGGGGGTGCAGTAGCAGCAGGCTCCGGGTTTCTTGGCTCGCAGCATCAAGGGTTTTTGTCCCTCACCAGGCTGCCCCGATTGTGACAGTGACTTAGTCACCGAAGCATAGCTCCATGATGACTAGCTTCCCTGACCTCTTTTCCCCTCTAAAAAAAAAATATTTCAGGCTTGTAAAAAAAAAAAAGGGTAGACAATTTTTTTCTTTTTGGTACTAGGGATTGAATGCAGGGACATTCTGCCTCTGAGCTAGACTCTGCAACCCTTTTTATTTTTTGTTTTGAAACAGAGTCTGGCTAAGTTGCTGAGGGTCTCAATAACTTGCTGAGACTGACTTCAAGTCTGTGATCCTCCTGTCTCAGCCTCCCAAGTACTGGGATTATAGGCATGCACCACCATACCTGGCCCAAAGGTAGACAATTTATTATTTATTTATTTATTTATTTATTTATTTATTTACAGTACTGGGGATTGAATCCAGGGGCATTCTACCTCCGGGCTACACCCCCAGCCCTATTTTTTTTTTATTCTTTTTTTTTTTTGCGGTACTGGGGATTGAACCCAGGGGCATTCTGCCTCCGGGCTCCACCCCCAGTCCTATTTTCTATTCTTTATTTTGAAACAGAGTCTCACTAAGTTGCGGAGGCCTCACTAAGTAGCTGAGGCTGGCTGCGAACCCGGATCCTCCGATCTCAGCCTCCCAAGTACTGGGATTACAAGCGTGCGCCACCACGCCCGGCTAGAGGTAGACAATTTAATGAACATCCTCATGCTAACTACCCAGCCTAAGAAATAAAATAGCACAGATTCCATCAAAACATTCTTCACCCCCATCAAGTTCTCTTCCTCTCTCTTTTACCAGAGATAACTTTCCCAGGCAGATGTCTGTCCTCCCCCGGGCATGCACATTTGGGAGGCTGCTATGCGTGTAGTGTTGCTCTGTTTGAAAAGCCTCCTGACTCCGAGGCTGCTGCCGTCTGTGGGGCCCACACCCCATAGCCAGCGGGCCCAGCGTTTGCAGTAGGCCCTGCTGCTTCCCTCATTCCCCCCTTGCCGGGACCCTGCTGCCTGCTTGGGACCCTCACCAGTGGAGTTGGTATTTGTTCCACTCCTTGGGCTGTGCCAGCAGGCACTGCCTGGCACGGAGGCTTGCACTGTGTTCTATTGTATTGGCTGAGTAGCAGCTGGCATCGAGGGGAAGTGCCCACTCAGGCCCAGGAAAGGCTCTGGCGTGTTGAGCCTGCCGCTTGCTGCAAACTGGAGGGAATGAGGCTTACCTAAGGGCGAGACGGCCAGTTGGGTGCTGGTTGGCCCTGGGAGCCACGGGCTGGGCTTCCTCGTCCAGCAGGACCAATGCCGGGCGTCGGGGAAGAGCCCTGCTGCCCGAGAGCTGGACGACAGACCCTGAGACTTGGTGGTCGTGGCCCCTGAGGGCCAGGTGGAGGAGGAGCTTGCGAGCAGGGACTGCCTCCCCAGCTCTCTGGCCTTGGGTGGGTTGGAGGAAGTCCCGGAAAGCAGGCTGGGCTGCCATGGTTCTTAAACTTTCTGGTTTTTGAGATCCCTTTAATGAAAAACTCTTGAAATGAAATGCCAAACAAAATTTTTATGTAGGTTCTATTTATTGATATGTTCCATGTTAGAAATTAAGACTGAGAGCCAGGCGTGGTGGCGCACACTTGTAATCCCAGCACTTGGGAGGCTGAGACAGGAGGATCGCAGGTTCGCGGCCAGCCTCAGCTACTTAGTGAGGCCCTCCACAACTTAGTGAGACCCTGTTTCAAAAATAAGGAATAAAAAATAGGGCTGGGGGTGTAGCTCAGAGGTAGAATGCCCCAGTACCAAAAATCCCCAGTACCAAAAAAAAAAAAAAGACTGAGAATGTTTTAAGCACTTTAAAGTCATATTAAAAATAACATTTTGCCAGTTATGGTGGCAAAATGGTGCCTGTAATCCCTTGGGCTCAGGAGGCTGAGGCAGGAGGATCACAGTTCAAGCCTAGCCTCAGCAACTCAGTGAGACCCTATCTCGAAATAAAAAAACAAAAAAGGTCTGGGGGTGTAGCTCAGTGATAGAGTCCCCTGGGTTCAACCCCCAGTACTGCAAAATAAAGAAATAAGAAATAAATAAAAAACAGAAATTGTAAAAGATACTTATATTTTCCAAAACAACAAAAATTTAAGGGGAACAATGGCATGGTTTTATATTTTCGCAAGTCTCATTATTCTCTGGCTTTATAGAAGGCAGCTAGAGTCTCGTGTGCTTCTGCACTCAAGCTGTGATAGCGAACTCTACGGTCAAGAGGGGATGAGAGCCGGGCGTGGGGGACACGCCTGTAATCCCAGCACTTGGGAGGCTGAGACACGAGAATTGCAGGTTCAAGGCCAGCCTCAGCAACTTAGTGAGACCCTGTTTCAAAATAAAAATAAAAAGAGCTGAGGATGTGGCTTGGAGGTAGAATGCCTGATTTCAACCCCCTTCATACACACAGACACACACACCACACACACACACACACACACACAGGGTTGGGAGTGACAGAGGCCAGCTCTCTCAGCATTATTATGCAGACAGCTCTGGCCTAGCTGACCTGAAGGGCCCGGGATGGCAGGCCCTGGGCTGGGCAGGGGCAGGGGGAGGGGCTGCAGCATGGCGGGCAGGCTGGCCAGGTCCTGCTGACGGAGTCTGTCCCCCAGGTGTGCTGGCGCTGTGGGTCCTGGTGGCGCATGTGATGTACATGCAGGATTACTGGAGGACCTGGCTCAAGGGGCTGCGCGGTTTCTTCTTCGTGGGTGTTCTCTTCTCCGCCGTCTCCATCGCTGCCTTCTGCACCTTCCTCACGTTGGCCATCACGGAGCACCAGAGTGAGGACCGTCCAGGGAGAGCAGGGCGGGGAGGGATGGGGAGCTGGGACGTAGTGGATTCAGCTAAATGTTGGGCACAGTCCCTGGCCCGTGCAGACAGCCCTCAGGGTGAGTTGTTGGTACCATTGACTCTGCCCAGCTCTGGGAGGGGTGCGCCCTCTGGTGTCTGTGATAGGAAATAGCCAGCGCCTTTCCCCTTGCCTCTGGGCAAGCAGTCCATGTTAAAGCAGGTTGGTAGCCGCCTGCGGTACATGTCGCAAAAGCAGAGGGGATAATCCAGACCTGTGGCTGGCCAGTCCTGACCTTCCCTCATCTCCACAGCTTCCAACCTGCAAACCCCGGAGAGCTCTAAGACTTGCAGCCCACTCCCAGTCTTTGTACAGGACTGATTCGGTGGTGGGAGGGTGCAGTGGTACTGGGGGTGGGGGAAGGTGGGCTGCTGTGGGGTGGAGGGCAGGCCTCTCCAGTCACCGAGTCACCGCGGGGCTCCTCTCCCCTGCAGGCCTCACAGACCCCACCAGCTACTACCTCTCCTGCGTCTGGAGCTTCATTTCTTTCAAGTGGGCCTTCCTACTCAGCCTCTACGCCCACCGCTACCGGGCTGACTTCGCCGACATCAGCATCCTCAGCGACTTCTGACCCAGAGGATGAGGTCACTGTGGCCTGGGGGTCCTTGGGACCTGGACTCAGCCTTGGGGGCACTGGACAGGCCTGCCCCCACCCTCCTGGGGACCCTGGAACTGTGGCAGAAGATTTGCAGCAGGACCAGCGTGATTTCCCAGAAAACTGTCCGGTCCCCTTTGGGGGAGACCTGGGTACGGTGGAAAGGGGGTACTGCCATGTGCTCATCGGCCTGGCCAGAGCGCAGCTTCACACCTTTTCAAATGGATCTATTTTCTTAGCACTCGGCGAGGAATCTTTGTAAGTAGGTCAAGGGGTAGGACCGGGCGGCCTTGGCCCAAGGCTGGTGCAGGGGTCGGGGAGGATGTTTTGGTTCCTGCTGCCCCAGGTTCTCTTGCTGAGGTTGGGGTGGGAACCTGGGGAGGTCGCTGCAAGTGAGAAATCTCTAGTAGAGACCTCCAACTTCCCACCCCAGCACCCCCTCCTGGGGTCCTCCAGGGGTCAGGGAGCTGGAGTCATCAGTCCCCGAGGCCTGAGGAGTGGAGAGTTCAGTGTCCCTCCTCCCAGCCTTCCACCCAGAGTGGGTCTCCCGTAAGAGTGCTAGAGCCAGACACTCCCCTCCACTGTCACATGCACACGTCTGCACGCTCCAGAGCAGGACTGTCTGATCGAGACCAAGCCAAGGGCCATGCAATGCGCTCCTGCCCCTGGAAAGGTGACAACATGGTGCAAGCTGACAGGAGCCCTACATCTCCACCTGCCCCGCAGTGCACCAGGCCAGCCCCAGCCATGAGCCACCCTCTCCCCCGCTCCCCCGCTCCTGCCCTGCTCACTGCCCTCCAACTAGAGCTTTTATCTTTTGCGATCTCCTTCCTGAGGGACGGCCTCTGCCTCTGCGTTTCTGCCCTTACTCTGGCCCAAGGGCTCACCTCGCTCGGGAGGGAAGGGGCGTGTTACACGGATCTTTTTATGTTCGGTTGCCATTGTGCACGTCTTTCCTTTCTACCTGAAATGTCCTTCCCAGCTCCTTGCCTTATCTGTGTCACTGTCACTTTAGCAGAAATACAGCGGCCATTTGTATCAGACAGCCTCTGGTTGGTTCTTGGAGGAGATCCTGGGAGCAGACTGTGGGGATGGCGGGTGGGGAGGAGGGGTGGTGGTTCTCTGGTTGTCTGAATAAACTGTTCCCAAAATCGTTCCCGGAGGGCAGGGGATGGGGTCAGTGTCTCTGGGTTTGGAGTCTTCTCACTCCAGTTCCTGATGGCATGGGGATCCCACCAGCTTTCCACCCTGGCTCTCCCAGCACCCCCCAGCTAGGGTAAGGATGCACCGGCTTAGCCTGAGCAGCCCCCGTGGAGCTAGGTGTCTACTTTCGAGGCAGGACGTATGGGAAAGGGGCAAGCGCCTCTCTCCACTCCAGCCAGGCTGCTCGGCGCCAGGCCAGGTCCACGGAATCGAGCCCAGAAAAGCCTGGCGGACTCAGAGCCAGAAAGGGCAGGAGCTAGTGGCGGGGCCTCCCTCTGGGCACGCTGGATGGGCCTGTCCCAGCCTGTCACCTCGCCCGTTCTCTTCCCGGCTCAGTGCATGCTTAAGAAGTTAGGGCATGCCGGGCGTGGTGGCGCACACTTGTAATCCCAGTACTTTGGGAGGCAGAGACCGGAGGATCCGGGTTCGCGGCCAGCCTCAGTTCTCTCTCTCTCTCTCTCTCTCTCTACTTAGTGAGGCCCTCCGCAACTTCATGAGACCCGGTTTCAAAATAAAGTATAAAAAATAGAGCTGGGGGTGTAGCGCGGAGGTAGAACGCCCCTGGGTTCAATCCCTGGTACCGAAAAAAAAAAAATAAAAGAAGTTAGGGCACATTACAGCAGGAAGAAACCAGGAACAATGTCTACTTTTGGAGCCTTTTAACTGATGAACAAAGGCCCCAGGAGGTGAAGCGGCAGCAGAGCTCCCAGCTGAGAGGTCAGCCCAGGCCTTAGAACCCTTTCAGGGAGCCCTGCTGAGCTGGGGCGGAGCACCTGTTTCCCCCAACACACACCCCTGGGACCTGGATTCCTGGGTTCAGCCCAGGCCGGCCTCTTTCTCACTCCGAGGTGGGCAGGCGGGCAGCTAGGGTGTGTTTGGAGTAGCTTCTCCCGGCAGGACAGTGGCCATGGATGGGAAGAGAGGAGCCTGAGCCCAGCCCAGCTTGTGCCTTCTTGGCAGAATCAGACACACTGTGCAGAACGGCCACGTGCCACCCACACACCGCTGACGTCACGCGACTCATAGCCAGGAGACCCTTTCACAGGAACTTTAAAGCAAATAAAACATTTATTGTTCAGATTTTTTTTCTATTTTTTCCCTTTTTTATAAAAACATGCATACAACACAAGGTATGGTGGGGTCCTGGGGAAGACACACGCACACTCATACACACACGCATCCATACGCTCACATACGCACACATATACACACAAATACTTTCCTTCTTGGCCCCAGGAAGGGACCCCCAAAAGCCTTGAAGACTTTGCCAGGGCAGTTAGTCTCTCCTTCCCCATGTCTGTGTCTACTCTCCCACCCTCTTCCCCTCAGCCAAGCTAGTCTACATGGGGCAAGAGTCAGAGCTGGGGTGGGGGACACCCCAGCAACAGAAGGCTCATGGAGGCGGCAGTGACGGGGGACCCCTGGGGTCGTGCTGTGCTTCTGAGGGGAGATGAAGGTTTGGCACCATTGGATCAGGAAGCATAGGACTCCGAGAGCACCTGCCCGCCCCGCCAGGGCACTGAGATGGTCGGCGTGGGGTGGCCTCTGGCAGGAGTGACAACCAGATGAGAGGGCTGCAGGTGACCGCTCTCAGAGGGAGCGTCTCTCAAGGGCTTCCGTACCCAGTGGTGCAGGGAGGCTTCTAGAGGCATCTGAGGAAGCAGGCGAGAGGAGGGACTCCCCCTGCGCCCGGGGATAGGGGACCTGTTGCTTCCCACCCCCCAGCCCACAGAGCCTGGGAAGGGCCACCCTGGCTGAGGCCAAGTTCACATTTCTGCGTGGAGCTGGGGCTATGTGCAATGTCGGGGGTCTGGAGAGCCAAGAATAGTGGTTAAGGGTGGGCCCACCTGAGCCATCCTCCTCTGTGCAGTCCTGAAAGACGGAGGCTGCAGCCAGGGGTCCAGACACCAGAGGTGTGGCCTCTGCTCTCAAGAGAGCCCTGCGGGGGCCGGGCGTTCATCCTGCCTCCTCTCAGGGTCTTCGTTGGTCCCCATCCCAGACCCAGGGGCCTTCTCAAGTGCCCATTTGGTGACTCTCATAACAGGCTGTTCTCTGGCCCTGACTGCCTGCCCACAGGATCTCTGGAGACCCAGGAACGGGGCCGGTGGCAGAGGCTGGGGGAGAACCATGTCTGGAGGGCAGGGTGGGTGGGCTGATCCGTTCAGTTCCGAAGCCTCAGAGATTCATAGGTTCTTCCTCCTCCACCAGCTGCTCCGAGGGCCTGGTGAGGGGCAAGGGTGGGACGCTGGAGGGCCAGGGCTACGGCAGGAGCGTCCCTCATAGCCCTGGTTAGGAAGCCTGAGAGCTGGACTGGCTGCACCGGGGTTCTGGGTCTTTGAGTTGGGAGGCTCTGAGGGGTAAAGAGGCCAGGGCCCAGGACCAGCAGGGCATTACCTGTCGTCAGCCAGGATGCCCACAGAGAGGGATGCCAGTGCGGTCACAGCCTCCACTTCTTCTGTGTCAGCCCCCGGCACCTTGGGCACCCAGGAGTCGGGACAGGAGGCCAGGCGCTGCATGCAGCTCCAGTATTTACCTGGGGCAAGAAGTGGGTCAGAAACGCTGTGGGAAACAAGCTCATCTACCCTGTATCCCAGACCAGACGCTGAGGATGGTCTCGTGCCCAGAGCCCAGGAAGAGTGTCAGCTTGGGGTTGGCTCTCCCATGGGCACCTACCCCGCAACACACCCTCTCCCAGCTCGCCCCCGCCCCCACAGCCCTGAAGGATGAGAAGAGCATGTTCAGTGTGGCTAGGAGGGCGTCCTCACAGGTGCCCAAGCCTTTCTCCCAGCCCCTTCGACTGAAAGGCCACCTCCAGCTATTCCCCATAGGAGAGCCTGCTTGCCCCTAAGCGGGGTCTGTCGGTTACCTCACCTATCCCCACGCCCTGGCCTCCTGGAGCACAGAGGCCCGCTCATGCAGCCTCCACCGCTGCTCAGCCCCACACCCAGGAAAGAGAAGTGTATGTGCGGGAGAAGGCAGCCTAACCGCCAGCAGCATCATGGCTGCCCTGTGCAGCCCCCATCTGGATGGGACAAAGCACGGCCCGCCTGACACTGGGAAGCCGTGGGCATGAACAGCCAGTGGAACCCGGCCCCTGGGAGGGCCCAGCAGAGGCCAGCTGGGTCTACACTACTGTGGATGCTCCCACCAAGCCCTCCATGTAGGGGATTTTATCCACTTCTGTATCCCTAGCGTCGATCATGGGTCTTTACACGAGGTGCTCAACAGCTGTGTCAAAACTGAAACTTTAAAAGTGCTTTCCAAACGCAGAGATCATTCTAAGACTCAGGTCCAAGCAAGCAGACCTCCCAAGAACCCTGTGGTCAGAACTGAGGGGGAGGATGGAAACCAGACCTTTTGGCAAATGAAACCTGAGTGCTACTGTTGACCTGACCCTGGCCCAGGCTGTGGCCAGAGATGGAAGGCCGGTCCCTGCCTGGAGGAGGCACTGTTTAGTGGTCTCCACAGGGTTCATCTGGAGGGCTCAGAGGTTACCCACTCATTGGGGGCTGCCTACTATTACTGCTGGGGCGACTCGTGGGCATCCTATTCCAGACCAGCAGCAGTGGCCCTGGTGTAGCTGGCACTGGAATCCCTGGGGTCCTGGTCATTAGAAGTAGTGGATCTCTGAGTTCTCCCAAGTTTGGGCCCAGCAGGTGTCATATCTACACACTCACTGTGCACCCGGATCACGGCTTCCAGAGAGCGGATGGCGTTAAGGTTGGGTTTCTGTTTCCAGCCTTCTTCTGAAAGGGGATCGACCTACAGCAAACAGTCCATCAGTCACCAGTCCCGCAGGGACCCACAGACCAGGCTGTCTGCCTAGCAAGGCCCTGGCCTTCTGGGCACAAACACGTATGTACTGCTGGCTCTACCCAGGTCAGGAGGCACTGGCCCTAGGCCTGACCTGGAACGAGGTGTCTGCTGTTCTACCCACTCCCCTGCCCTCTCCCATCCATCTGCCTGCTCTTGGAGTGGGTCTGTGAGAGCCGGTTCACCTGCCCCAGAGAAGCATGGATGAGAGCAGGAGGCAGCCCACCTTGTTGCCCAGAAGAGCAGCCACGCAGGCCTCAGAGGCGTCACAGATGGCAGTGAGGTCGTGGCCACCCTCCAAGGCCAGCACCACTGCACCTCCTGCCAAGTTCATCAGCTGCTGCGTCATGTACCCAAAACCTAGATGGTTTGGAGGGGAGAAATAGTAGGGGAGAGGGTCGGAGGAGAGGTGGACCAGTTCTCCACTTCTGTTTCTCTGCTTGCTTCCTCCCCCATAAATAATGACTCAAAGGCAAAGTGCTCTCATGGGGAATCCCATGCCAAACCCATTCCTAGGCCTCGTTCAAGGCTCAAAAGAGGTTAAAAGATCTGTGTAAGGCACCATGGCTAGTAAGTTACAGGGCTACAACTTGGAGCCAGGACGTGGAGCCCAGCCTGAGTCTTTTCCACTGGGCCACACCACCTCTTCTCTGTTCCCGGGCCCTGTGGCCCAGCGGGCAGTGCAGGCACCTTCTGCTCTGAGACTGCCGCTCCTCCCACCCTCCCTGTGCAGGTGCCGCCGGCCCCACCTTTCACACAGGTGGGGCGGGGAGTTCTATGCTTCCGTCTGGCAGATGTGAGTCTCCAGGGGTCTGACCTGGTCAAGGCCTCCGTGGAGAACTGATCTGGTCCTCTCAGAGGGTCTAGGCTGTGTTAGGATAGGAGGGCCCAGAGAATTCCAGGGTCCCTGCCAGACTCCAGACTTCAGCCCTGGGCTGGCTACTGCCGCCTCCCCCTTTAGATTTGGGCAGTCCCTCCCCGTCCCTCCACAGGGCTCTCATGCCCTATACCTCCCCACTGGCTGGGCCCCCTTACATTTGGCAGAAACATGGTAGCCACCCAGTGGGGCTGGGTGACCCTCGGCAGCATCGAACCCAGCCGACACCAGGACCAGGTCTGGAGAGAATTCTCGGGCGATGGGCATCACGACTAACCTGTGAGGTTGCAAGAAGAGGTGCCTAGCATGTGGTGTGGGGGCAGGGCAGAGGCCAAGGGCCCTGCCTGTGCCAGCCCTCTCCTGCCAACTTCACTGTAGGGGGTGGGGGCATCCTACTCTCAGAACTCCAAAATGCCCATCTCCCGACAGGGCTTAGTGGATCCCTCGGATCTCCTTGACCTTAACTAGCCACCTACGTCCCTGTCATATACAGTCTGAGACTCAGCCACCCCAGGAACTTAGCTAGCAAGAGGCAGAAAGGGGCCAAGGATAAGCCGGGTGTGGTAGCACATGCCTGTAATCCTAGTACTTGGGAGGCTGAGACAGCAGGATTGCAGGTTCAAAGATAGCCTCAGCAAGTAGTGAGACTCAGCAACCTAGTGAGACCCTGTTTCAAAACAAAAAATAAAATTGGGCCAGGCGTGGTGCTGCATACCTGTAGTCCCAGTACTTGGGAAGCTGAGACAGGAGGATTGCCAGGTTCAAGGCCAGCCTCAGCAACTTAGCAAGACCCTGTTTCAAAAATAAAAAGAGCTGGGGATGTAGTTTGGAGTTAGAATGCTCCTGGGTTCAACCCCCAGTACCACAAAGAATAAAAAATAAATAAATAAAAGAAAGGAGCCAGGCGTGGTGGCGCACGCTTATAATCCCAGTACTTGGGAGGCTGAGACCAGAGGACCCAGGTTCACGGCCAACCTCAGCTACTTAGTGAGGCCTCCACAATTTAGTGAGACCCTGTTTCAAAATAAAGAATAAAAAATAGGGCTGAGGGAGTAGCTCAGAGGTAGAATGCCCCTGGGTTCTATCCCCAGTTCTGCAAATAAATAAATAAATAATAAATAAATAAATATAAAAAAATAAAAGAAAGGGGCCAAGGATGGGGCACCAGAAGGGATGAAAAAGGAGAGTGTGCGCATGTGCATGTGCCTGTGGGGGCAGGGAGACAGGACCAGAGGGAAGGGGCAATTTAGTCTGAGTTGGTCATGCCCCATTACTTGCCACTGGGGAGCTGAAGAGGGCAAGCAGGCCCTCAGAGGCCTGGCCGCTGAGCTCGATTCTCTCCTCCTTCCCCCTGCAGACTCCCAGTGGCGCCTCCCCCTAGCCCTGGCCCGTCACTTTGGTGTTCTTCAAAACCCTGGGCACGGATTGTTCCTGTGGGGCGCATGTCTAGCAAGTGTCTCGTGGTCTGCTTCCTGGGTTCCCTGTTCCTGAATGGAGCACAGGGGCCCAGAGTGGAAGAGACAAGGGCTCCTGAACAGAGCCCGAAGCCCCTCTTATGGAATGGCTTTTTGAGGTAGCTCTTCTGATGTGGATATCATCTATTTTCCGTCTTCCACAGTTTAAGTTTCCCCCCTCTGGCTCCAGGCAGAGGGGGGAAGGTCCACCTTCTCCAGGCAGCCTTCTTTGATTAAGTATGGTGGCTCTGCTTGCTGTATTCTGCCTGTCCTACAGTGGCCAGTCTGACATTGGTAATGTGTAACTTTACAAGACATCCTTTGCCTTTCTCACCATGTAAGCCCGTCTTCCCACCGGGGCTGGCCTACATTGTCTAGTAAGCGGGTGAGGACAGGCTGGCATGCCAACTGATCACCTCCAACCTGGCGCTGGGGGCAGGGAAGGTGCAGGACGGGGCACCCCACAGAGCACTTACCTGAAGGCGGCCAGGTACTCAGGATCCCCCATGGGGGGGTCCAAGCCTCCCGCCCAGGCCACATTGACGTTGAAGCCCTCACCACTGCCAGCTCCCACCTGGAAAACGGCACAAGAGAGACATGAGGGGAGCAGACACCAGAAGAGGAATCCCAGGAGGCTAGCGCTGCAGGAACAGTCTATCCCGCCTCTTGACTTCCAGATAGGGAAACTGAGGAACAGAGAGGCTAAGCGATCTGCCCAGGATCACACAGCTCCTTGTGACAGGGTAGGGTGAGTTCAGGGAAGCCTGGAGGTGTTTACCTCATCCGCAGCCCCACTGCCTGGGAAGAAGTTGCCACCGTCATGGCGATGCAGGGAGATGTAGAGCACACTGGGGTCCTGGTAGAAGGTTTGCTGGGTGCCGTTGCCATGGTGAACATCCTGTGTAGGGTGATAGGCAATGGATCGGAGATGGTCCAAAAACACAGAGATGGAGACCAGGACATGTTGGAAGGGTTTTAAGGATGGTGACCATTCTGAAGATCAGGACCCTAGACTGAAGGTCAGGAGACTAGAGTTCCTGAAGCCACATGGTTGAGTAGCCGCGATTAATCTACTGAGCCTCATCTCTCCGTATGGAAAGACACACTCGCTCTTTCTACGTGTGTGTGTATGTGTGTGCGTGTGTGTATGAGTCATAGATAAATTCTATCATCTATCTATCATCTATCTATCATCTATCATCTATCTATCATCCATCCATCCACCTACCTACCTACCTACCTACCTATCATCTACCTATCATGTATCTATCTATCTATCTATCTATCTATCATCTATTATCTATCATCTATCAATCATCTATCTATCTATCTATCTATCATCCATTCATCCATCTATCCATCTATCTATCTACCTATCATCTACCTATCATCTATCTATCTATCATCTATCATCCATCCATCTATCTATCTATCCATCCATCTATCTATCTATCTATCTATCTATCATCTATCATCTATCTATCTATCATCTATCTAGGGCAGCCAGTCGAGCAGATAACAGTAAGAGTCTAGGATTACACTTACCATGAGCCCTGCTACTGTGTCTTGCACAAAGTCACGTAGCGATGCAGGTGATCAGAAACCAAGCTCTGTTCCAGAGGGGCAGGTACAGGAGCCCAGTTCTGCCCCTCTTAAGAAGAGCTACGCCCTGCACTGGACTCAGAACCATGCACAGGTTCAAGTGTGCAAACTTCCTCCACTGTTTTCAACTTCTGCTTAGAAATGTCCCTTTCACCGCTGTCGTTACATGTGTGCACTGTGAGGCAACTGGCCTGGGTTCAAGTCCCAGTCTCACACCTCACGAGTGAGTGACCATGCAAGTTACTTAATCTCTGTGCACATTCCTCGCATGGGACATGCATTACAGTGAGGATCAGATGTAAAACTGTCCGTGTCTGGGTGTGACTAGTGATATACTGATGTTATCTGCTATTATCATTATTGTCACTACATGTAGAGGAAATACAAAAATTATGAGATCTGCCAAAAGATGCCAACAGAGGCCCAAAGACAACACTCAAATAAGAGCTTCTACCCATTGTGGGAGTCTGTTATGGCTGAAGGCCTTCCCATACGTCACCTCCTCTGGGCCTCCTAGCAGATCTGTGATGTGGGTGCTCTCTTCACCCAAACTTTGCACAAGAGGAAACTGAGGCTCAGGGAGGCTAATGCAGAACCAAAACACACCACCTCACCTCTAATGCCGGCTCGGGGGATCAGAAGGTACAAGGACGCAGGACCTACCCAGTCCACAATGAGGATCTTGCTGGCTTTGCCCTGTTGCTGCAGCTGCCGGCAGGCAATGGCCACTGAGTTGAAGAAGCAGAAGCCCCTGGAAGAAGGAGAGACGATCCTGCCAGTCCATTCATTCCCCATGCCCGCACCACCTCTCTAGTCCCCTCTCCCCACATCCCCTGAGGTGGCCCCGCCTACAGGAAGGTTCTGGGGCCTGCTCCCACCTCCCCCTACCCAGGCCTCCCCCATGCCTTACATGGCTGTAGAATGATCTGCGTGGTGTCCTGGAGGCCGCACCACAGCAAAACCATTCTGGAAAGGGAGAAAGCACCTGTCAACCAGCCAGCCCTTGACCCACATCTGTGTGATGCTGCCCCTGCCCCCAGACTCCTTCGCTGAGAAAGGACCACAGGGCAACAGCTGTCCGCACGTCTGACGGTGTCCAGGCTGGAGCTGAAGTGGCCCAGGCCTTGGCCCCCATGCTGGTGTCCGCTGCTGGACTTGAACACAGTATCCCGCCCTGGTGTACCCTGACTGCAATCATTTAGCAATGACAACCACTACTGACTGTTACGTAAAATCCACGTGCCTGGCCCTGTGCTAAACACTATATAAACGCTGGACTTCATCCTTACAACATCTCCATGGGATAAATATTATTATCATCTCCAGTTTACAGAGGAGGAGGAATCCAGAGATTAGATAAGTTAAGCAACTTGTCCCAAGATGTCTGCTGGTAAATGGTGGAGCCAGGATTTTTTTTTTTTATTGGTGGTACTGGGGATTGAACCCAGGGGTGTTCTACCTTCAAGCTAAACCCCCAGCCTTATTTATTTATTTATTTATTTATTTATTTATATTTGTTTTGAAACAGGGGCTCATTAGATTGCTGAGAGTCTTGCTATGTTGCTGAGGCTGGCCTTGAACCTGAGATCCTCCTGTCTCAGTCTCCCAAATACTGGGATTACAGGCGTGTGCTATCACGCTGGGCTTGGAGCCAGGATTCTAATACCTGGGCTGTGCTCCCCATTGCAAAGCTCTGCCAAGGAGCTCTGACGCTGAGGACGCTGTGAGCGCCTTGGGTTATGCGCTCTTAGACATGGGAGTGTGCACCTCAGGACAGGTCCCCATGAGGGTTCCAGCCCAGAGCCAATGAACGTGACACCAACCTGCTGCACAGTCCCTCAACCCCGGAAAGAAGCAGCGGCCAATGCATGAGGTCCAGAGATGGCCTGTGACTTCCCTACGGCCATGCAGCAGGTCTTAAATAATCCTGGATGATCAGGACCCCGTGTCTCTAAGAGACCAAGGGTGCAGGGGCACAGTGGCTTGATTCCCCAAGTAACACAAGCCGAGGGTTCAAATCTCACCCTGGTCCCCAGAGCCCACAGTTTCCCAGACCCTGTGGCAATATCCAAGAGGAACGAGAGGCCTGGGGTGCAGAGTCTGGGTCCCACTGCCCCATCCTGTCTTCGACCCACACCTCCTCCTACCTTGAGCTCCCGGGAAGCCACTTTGAAGGCAAGGTCGGTGACGCTGCCGGAGGCCCAGAGGGCTGCATTGGAGGAATGCAGCTCGTTCCAGATGGTGTCAGTATCCACCTGTAAGGGCCAGAGTCAGGCCCGCATCATCTCAGGGTTCCCACAGGTGCCAGCACCCAGCACCCCACGGCCAGAACCCCAGGGGCAGGGAGCTGGGCAGACAGTGCTGCCTCCCCAGTGCCCCACCGCCCAAAGGCAAGGCCTCCTGTGTCCCCCAATCCCAGCAGGACTTCTCCTTCCCAGTGTAAGTCCCGTAAGTCCCGGCACCAGCCCATGTGGCCAGCACTGTGCTGGCAGCATCACGCCTGCCTCCCCAGCCAGGGGAGGGGGCATGGCGTTACCTGGGCGGGATTGGGGTTTGGGTCAGGAGGGGGTTGTAAGCCCCAGCTGACTCTGCTCAGGCCCTGCGGGACGGTCGGAGCTGGAGGGGCCGTCTGCACCACTGTCTTCCACTCAGGGCCCTTAGCCCCGGCTGGGAGGCCCCCCAAACCCAGTCCCTGGGCCTCAAGGCTAGGGAGGGGCCGGGGGGCATGATGGGGAGATGGGGAGGGCGAGGCGGACCAAGAGAGGCGAGGAAGGCAGAGAGAGTCGCAAGAGGCTGGAGAGAGAGAGAAAGAAAAGGACAGAGAGGGAGAGGAGGGAGGAGAAAACAGAAGCAACAACAGTTGGAAAAACCAGAAAAGTGGCAAGAAATGGGGAGTTGTGAACAGGGCACTGACTGGCTCCCAAACAGCCCCCCCCTGCAGCTCCCGCTTTCCCTCCTGAACTCGGCCTCCATCCCCTGCCTCCACACACCATGATTCACACCACCGTGGGGCCCGCGTTAGGCAGGAGAGCTGTGCAGAGGGGCCAGGCAGCCTCCCGACAGGTGAGGGGGGGGAAGCAAAGCCAGAGACTGCCGGGAGGGTGGCACCCGGCCTCTCTGAGGCCGTGAGAGCGCCGCCATGGCCCCGCACCATGTCCCGCGAGGTCTGGGGACCAGGCTGAGACCGCTGTGACCGCCTGACAGGCCCACTCCAGGGCCAGCAGAGCTGCCTGGGACCAGCGTGCAGTGGCCAGCACCTAACTACTGGGGTCTTAATGAAGGGGGACAGTCCCGAGCCCCAGACTTGGCCTTGCTCTTTGAGCCTCACTTAACATCGACCAAACACCTTCTAGTCTGAGGCACTAGGCTCCACACTGAGGGGATATGGCGGGCCCAGGACACACCATCCACAAGGAACTTCCAGTCAGCAGAGGGGCATTGTGGGAAAGCCTCTGGCCTGCCGGGTCTGGCAGAACCACAGGACCAGGCAGGTGGGGGCTAGGCCTGTGAAAACCCAACAAGAGCCAAGAACCCCTGGTAATGCCCGCTGGAGACCCCTGGGCACACTTACCCCAACCCCACCACAGGGCAGCATCACAAACATCCGCTGTGCCCGGAGCCCTGTGGGGAGAGGCCCAGCCCATGTGAGCGGATGCTCTCAGCCTCCGGCCTGGCTGGGAGCAGAGAGGCCGAGAGGAGGGCCAGAGAAGCAGCAGGGAGAGGTGGAGGTGGACAGCAGAGGGGCAGAAGCTCCAGTGGGGGCGTCCGGGAGGCCGGCAGGGCTGGCTGAGACAGGAGCATAGGGAAACCCGGGGCCAGGTGCCATCCGTCGCGTACCTGCCAGCTTCCTGTTGTCCAGTTTGAGGCGGCTGAGTGGGTTGGTGCCATAGAGCAGCACGTGTTGCTCAGAGTGGACAGACTGCAGCTCCTCCTGGGATGCCTTCCGGCCCCGGAGACACTGGGGAAGGGCCCACAGAGCTCCTCAGGCCTTGCTCACCCTTCTCTTCCGCCGCCGCCACCCCACCTGCCCTCTCATCGCTTCACTGGCCCCGGGGCCTCTCACCTCTCCTCCCCTCCCAGGACCCTCAAGACACCCAGCCCACCTCCTCACCTCACACTGGCTCCGCAGGCCCCGCTCCTGCAGCCGGGACCAGATGCTCTGGATGCGGCCAGCGTGCTCCGGGTGCCTGCTGTTGTCTCCGCAGGAGCACTGGTGCTTGAGCATCACCGAGTCATAGACCAGCCCTGCCGGGAGTGGAGGTCAGGGCAGGGACCCCAGGAGTCCCCACCATGGCCACAGATAGGCCAGCTGGCACCCACACGGACCCACTAGAGCAGGCAAGCATATACCCCTCACCCCACACAGGCCTGGCTCCCTGTCCTGTCCCCTGTACACTGGCATGCACAAGCCCACATGCTGGCCTCGGTAGCCCGGCAGCCCGACGTCAGACCAACACACCACCACAACCCGGGCGCTGTGTGGCCGCTGCCTTCTAGACACACTGACTGCTCACACGGCCAGCATTGCTCCCACACCCATGAGTGCTGGGCGCCTAAACACAGCAAGGCCTAACGCGGGGCGTGAACAGAGGCTACCAAGGGGGAGTGAGAGGAGAAAGAATTCCTAGGAAACCCCAAAACTGGGAGCTGTGCACTCGTGTTGACACTGGGCCATGCGATAAGATAAATGCAATTCTGGAGAGACAACAGTCAGCTCCCCAACTGTGAATCAAAAATATTCAGGAAGGCCGGGCGTGGTGGCGCACGCTTGTAATCCCAGTACTTTGGGAGGAGGAGACCAGAGGATCCGGGTTTGCTGCCAGCCTCGGCTCTCTCTCTCTCTCTCTGTCTCTCTACCTAGTGAGGCCCTCCGCAACTTCGTGAGACCCGGTTTCAAAATAAAGTATAAAAAAATAGAGCCGCGGGTGTAGCGCGGAGGTAGAACGCCCCTGGGTTCAATCCCCGGTACCGCAAAAAAAAAAAAAAAATATTCAGGAAAAAAAAATTTCCTTGGTACTAGGGCAGACAGTTTTTTTCCTTGCCATTATCCCCTACACAATACATTGTAACAACCATTTACACAGCATTTGCATTTTATTAGGTATTGTACATAATCTAGAGATGATTTAAAGTATATGGGAGGGGGCTGGGTGTATAGCTCAGTAGTAGAGCACTTGCCCAGCATTCAGAAGGCTCTGGGTTCAATCCTAGCACCATAAAAAAAAAATGCAGATGGGAGTTTGTGTAGAGGTTATATACAAATCCTATGCCATTTTATTTTATTTTTTTTGCGGTACCTGGGATGGAACCCAGGGGCGTTCTACCTCCACGCTACGCCCCCAGCCCTATTTTTTATACTTTATTTTGAAACCGGGTCTCACGAAGTTGCGGAGGGCCTCACTAAGTAGAGAGAGAGAAAGACAGGGAGAGAGAGAGAGAGAGAGAGAGAGAGAGAGAACTGAGGCTGGCCGCGAACCCGGATCCTCCGGTCTCTGCCTCCCAAAGTACTCGGATTACAAGCGTGCGCCACCACGCCCAGCATCCTGTGCCATTTTATATAAGGGACTTGAGCATCTGTGGGGTTTAGATTCCTTGTGGGGTGGGGTGAGGTTCTGGGACCAACCCTCTGCAGGTACCAAGGGACTATTTCAGCCTGCCACAGGGAAAGCCCGTAGAGGCTGGCCCTGCACACTACAATCTGCATATATGGGACACTAGGGACCTTCAAAATGCTCATACCATTTGACCCAGGAATGCCACTCCTTAAGAGTGATCCTCAATCCCAGCACTTGGGAGGCGGAGACCAGAGGATCCAGGTTCAGGGCCTCACTCAGCTACTTAGTGAGCCCCTCAGCAACTTAGTGAGACCCTGTTTCAAAATAAAGAATAAAAAATAGGGCTGGGGGTATAGCTCGGAGGTACAATGCCCCTGGGTTCAATCCCCAGTACTTAAAAAAAAAAAAAAAAAGAGTGACATATGGTGGCACACGCTTGTAATCCCAGTACTCGGGAAGCTGAGACAGGAGGATCACAGGTTCGCAGCCAGACTCAGCTACTTAGTGAGACCCTGTTTCAAAAATAAAATAGGGCTGGGGGAAGGAACATTGGAGGTAGATTGTCCCTGGGTTCATGCCCCAGTACCAAAAAAAAAAAGAGTAACTCTCAGTAAATAATCCCAGTCATGAATAAAGATTTGTGCTTAAGGAAGTTAAAATGAGGAAAAATGAGTAACATCAACCAATAAGAAATAAAAGTAACATACTGTGATCAAATACAAAGAATCTCAGTTTTAAAGATTAATTGTATCAAGAAGGGTTCATGGTTTGCTATCTAAATAAAACAGGGTACATGTCAGGCATGGTAGCGCATGCTTGTAATCCCAGTACTTGGGAGGCTGAGACAGGAGGATCACAGGTTCGTGGCCAGCCTCAGCTACTTAGTGAGGCCCTCCGCAACTTAGTAAGACCCTGTTTCAAAATAAAGAATAAAAAATAGAGCTGGGGGTGTAGCTCGGAGGTAGAATGCCCCTGGGTTCAATCCCCAGTACCATTAAAATAAATAAATAAATAAATAAAGCAGGGTACAAAACCTAGTCCGTGTGTTCATGGCATTTGCACAGGTGCATATGACTAGCACGCAGCCTGCACTGAAATAAATACAAGCAGAACTTAAGGTGATCTCTGGGTGGTGGGATATTGGTTGGTGGCTTTCACTTTATTCTTATGATTTCCTATATTTTCCAAAATTTCTGAAGTACTTTTGAGCCCTTTTTAGAAGCAAAACAACAGTAATAAGTACCATTTTAAAAAGGGCTAGACACGGTAGCAGGAGACTTGAATTCTTATCCTGGTCTGACTGCCAGCTTGTCATTTGGCCACAGGCTTGTCACTTTAGGTTAGCTGAGCCCGACTGTCCACCTGCTGTATGGGGTACTGTGGAGATCCAGGAAGACTAAGAAGTGTTCCACAGCCTCTAGAAAATGTCCCGAGTGCCACCATGAACAGATCACAGCCTCATCCTTGGAGGCCCTTCCTCCTGCCTCCACTCATTCCGTCTTACCTGTGGTGAAGGGAAGGGTTCTGGCGGGAGCCTCGGAGCTGGAGAGTCTGGCCTGACCAGTGGGCTCTGGGGTCGGCAGCGAGGCAGGTGCAGCTGGAGAGGACTGAGCCCGGCCCAAGGGCCGGTGTCCGCTCGGGGCCAGAGGAAGCAGCACAGAGTCCACGGTGCTTCCCCGGGGAAGCCGCCCAGCCAGGCGCTGCTGCTGCTCCCAGAGCAACACCTGCGGAAAACAGGAGCCTCAGTCTCCAGTTTCTCAGGATCGGCTCCATCTGCTCCTGCCCAAGCCTTGGGAACCTCCAGGCAGGCCCCCTTTCTGAAGAGATTCCAGGGTGCCCCTACTCCTGCTACCCACCTGAGCTGTGGCCTTTCACTCTTGGAGACCCCAGGCCCCAGAACCCCCCCTGAAGACTTGCACCCCAGACTGGCCACCCAGTTCCACCAGAGCTCCCTGGGCCCTTGGGTCTATTCTGACCAGGATCACCTCTTCTCTAAGGACTATGCTACTGCCCAAGAACACAGGGACCTTCATGAGCCACTGTACATGTGCGGAAGGGTGGAACTGTGTCCCCTACTAAATTCATATACTGAAGTCCTAACCCCCAGTCCCTCAGAAAATGACTTTATTTGGAGACAAGGTCTTTGCAGAGATAATTAAGTTATAATGAAGTGATTAGGGTGGGCCCTGATCTGGTAGGACTGTTGTCTTTATAAAAAAAGGAACATTTGAACACATAGACGGAGTAAGATGGTGAGAAGACACAGGGAGGGACAATTGTCTGTAAGCCAAGGAGAGAGGTCTAGCACAGTCACCCTCCCGGCCCTTGGGTCCAGCCCTACAGACACTCTGATTCCAGGCTTCCACTCTCAGAACTGCCAGATGGTACATCTCAGGTGGTCAGGGTGCCCAGTCTACAGCACTTATTAACAGCCACCCCAGCAAACGGACACCCCACGACTCCATCCACATGGTGGAGCGTTCTGGCTAGCGTGCTGGGCACTGGTTCTGTCCTAACCTTCACCCCAGTCATCTTTCTGGTCACAGAGAGAAGTACGAGGGCCGAGCTGCCCATGGCTCCGTGAGGGGCCGGCCTCACTGCTGGGAAAGGGGGGGCTCTACCCCAAGATTGGCTGGCTGCTGGTATGCATGTATGTGTGTGTGCATGTGAGCATGTGTGTTTAAGTGTGGGTGTGTATGTGTGAGCGCAAGTGGGTGTGGGCATGTATGTATGCATATGTGTGAGCATGTTGTATGTGTGAGTACGAGTGAGCATGTGTGTGTGTGTGTGCGGTGTGTATAGGTGCACCTTGGTGTGGATGTAGAACCCAAGGATCTGGTAGGGCAACCATGGGTCCTGGAGCTGTCCTCTGCATTGCCAGCATGTCTCCCTTCCTTCCCCAGCTCATACCAGGCCCCAGCCTCCTGGGGACACTCTCTGAAGGGCCACTTGGGCACAGCCATACCTGCTGGTGCTGCTGGAGAGGTACAGGGCCTCTGGCCTCAGGCTGCCTGTGGCTGGACTCCCTGTGTTCCAAGTCGTCATCCACTGCCTGCCCCACACCCCTGCCATCGGTCTCTAGGTCCTCAGCCGAGGGTATCTGCCGCAGTCTGCGCTTCTCACTCTGATTGGCCGGCCACTGTGGAGGGGAGGTGGCTGGCTGAGAAGCCCCAGGAGAGCAAGGAGGTGGGCGGGAGGTGGTGGGCAGGGCAGGGTGGCCACTCATCTTGCTGGGAGTCCAGCAGTCATTTCCTCTCTCTTGCCCTCTAGCTCCCTGACCTCCGTAAGTACCCTTTCTTCTTTCCACCCTCAGGAGCCTCGTTACACGCCCTCAGCCCCTCCCTCCCCACTTCCTCTCACCTTGATCAGCTGGACATGAGGTTTGAGCTCCAGGCGGGGCTGCAGGGGGCCCAGCAGTGGGGTGGCGCTGGGGGGCTGGGGCTCCGAGCGGGTCCAGCTCAGCGGCCAGTGGAGGCCCGACCCAGAGAGCTGCTCGGTGGTCAGTAAGGACTGGGCAAAGTGGAAAGGCAAGGGCCCAAGCCCGGGCACTGGAAGGAACGGGTGGATCATAAGCAGGGAATTGCGGGAGCCACGGGGGGGGGGGGGGGGGGGGGGGGGGGGGGGGGGGGGGGGGGGGGGGGGGGGGGGGGGGGGGGGGGGGCATGGGTCGGGACAGGGGCGTGGCAGAAAGAGGCACAGCACTGGGCTGCAAGGACAGGTCCCTTCCCAAGCCTGACCCTTGGTGGGGTGCAGGGATCCAGCCCCTCTCCTGGAGAAGCTGCAGGACTCACCAGTCAGCACGGGGGCATGAGAGACCGCGGGATCCAGGAGGAGAACGGGCTGCAGGCGAGAGGGCAAGGTGCCCCCAGCCTCGGGCTCCAGACCATGGGGCAGAAAGAGGGGAGCATGGGGACTCCCCAGGACTGAACCTCGAGGGCCCAGGGTTGGATGGGTCCTGCGGTCACCATCGGCCTGGGGGAGAGGTGGGGAGAAGTCACAAGATAGAGGATTCCAGCAGAGGACTGTAAAGGCCATGGGACAAGGCGGTAGGACAGGGTCATAAAGGAGGCTGGAGGAGCGTCGAGTGAGGGGGGCAGCCTGGCCACTCACCCTGGCAGGGGCGGGCAGCCCCAGCGTGATTGTGGGCAGCAAGGACACTGTCGGCAAGGCAAATGGGGCCAGAGTCTCCTGCAGCCGCAGCCGCTGGCCCGAGAGCGCCTGCCATGGGAGCAGGGCCACCGGTCACCGGTCCCAAACCTCTACCCTGGGCATGCTTTCCCAAGAACACCCGGGAGGCCCTGGTGGGGGCTGCCCAGACCTGTGGCCCCAGGCTGGCTTGGGCCACCTGCTGGAAAAAGGTATGCCCCGGGAGAGCCCAGTCCCGCAAGGCCTTACCTCGGAACCCAGGACGGGGTTTGGGCCGTGCTCGCTGTCATTGGGGGAGCTGCACCCTGACGCAGGCGTGCTGCTACTACTGGGGGAGGAGTCTGAGGGTTGGGGAGACAGGGAGGCTTAGTCAGGGGCCAGGGAGTAGATGGGAGGGTACAGCCAGGCCCCCTGTGCAGGATTCCCAGGCACAGACCCCTTCTTCAATAGGCGGCCTCTGCTTTCTTCCCTGAAGAGCAGGAAGACAGCAGCCTACAGCATCTTTGGGCAATCTTTTTAAAGGCGTCCCCTTTTCTGGGCAAATGTCAGCTTAGGAACCAAGCAGGGGCCAGGCTCCAGCCCCGACTCACCCCGGGACATATATGTGGGACGCATCCTGTACAACATGCACAATAGCCCACGCAGGAGACCCCGGCCTGCATGGAGCCTGACCCAGAGAGACAGACCAGTCAGGGCTCAGGAGGACGCCGCCACGGCCCGCTGCTCCTCACCTCCGAAGGCCTCCGTGGGCCGCCGCTGGAGACTGGGCGGCGCACTCTCCTTTTTGAGCAGAGGGTTTTTCCTCCGCTCCAGGGACTTCTTGGGCTTGTAGCGAAGCTTCAGGTTGGGCTCAGAGACTGTGGGGGGGCACCAGTGTTACTCAGGCCCCATGTCAGTCACCCTTCTGTCCTCTGCCCTCCCAAGCATCTCAGTGAGTTAAGGTAAGAGAAGGCAGAGACAGAGAGAAAACTGCGGTGCGCCAACCATTCCCTGCCCAGCCCGGCACACCCAGCCTCCTCCTCTCTGCACTCCGGTCCCAAAGCCCAGGCCTAATCCCCCTGCTCACCTGTCTTACGTAGGGGGAAGTGTTCTGGGAGGTCAGTGGGCAGGCTGGGAACAGGAGGCAGAAAGCTGCTGAGCATGGAGCGGGCGGCTCCTTCCTTGTCCAAGGGCTCAAGGGTTCTGTGGAAGGAATGAGTGCCAGGGTGTTTTAGGGGGCCGGAAGCCCAAAGGTCCCCAGAGACCTCACTCTGCACCAGTGCCAGGGCCAGCAAGAATGGGAGGCATCTCCAGGTGGCAGCAGTGGGCCACCTAGGCTACCCAGCAGCCAGGGTTCAGAGCTCTGATGTAGGCAAAGAAAACAGAAGCTGGGTGCCTGGGTGAGCGTCCACTGGGGACTGTCCGTCTCCTGCAGTAGGAACCTGTTCTAGGAACGAGGGTATTCTGCGTTTAGGGGAAGATATAAGGAGAGTAAGAAGTTGTGTGTGCAAGAAGAAATCCAGGGGTGTGTGTGCGTGTATGTGTAGAAAGAGCTCCAGGTGAAGTGGGAAGATAATAACGCAGAGAAGGAGGCGAAACGAGTTTGGGGGAATTATGTTTATAGGAAGGGCAACGGGGCAGGTGTTAGGTCCTGGGGAGGAAAGGAGACAAGTATATGTGTGTTCACAGGTTAATACAGAGGGAGGAGGAGGCGCAGGAGGGGCCCGAGGGACAGGTGGAGACAGAAGCTACCTGTAGGGGATGCTGGGGCTATTGGGGTGGACTGTTCTCTCCAGGGCTGCCTGCTGTTTCTTCAGGATCATCTCCGCCAGCCTCTGCTTGACCACGCTGCTGGCTACGGTGCCTGCAGGGGCGGACAATCCAAAGTGGGCAGGGAGCGGGTAGACAGGTGGCCTCCTGGCACGTTCTCTGCCCATTTGCTCTGTCCACACCTCCAGAACACAGTGTCCCAGGGACTCCTCAGGCAAGAGCCCAGACCGAGGCCCTACCCTTCCCATGAAGCCTCCCGCCACCGCCACACCAACCTCTGTTCACAGGCAGAGCCAGGCAAACACAGTGACCCTCCCGCCCCGGCCCTCCCAGGTCCAAGGGCAGGCCGTGGTCACCCAGGTGGGCACGGGCAGAGGCCTCATCCTTACTTCGCTTGCTCTTATCCTTATTGAGAAGCTGCCGCAGCTCTTGCTCCTGCTGCCCCCCCTGCAACTCAGGCATCGGCGGGTCCATTGAGAGCTGTGGGCAGGGTCAGCAGCTCAGAAAGGGGCGGGAGTGGGGAAAGTGAGGCCGGGGTGGAGGAGGGCTGCCGGCAGGGCAGGTGGGCACGTGTGGGGAGCTGTCTTTACCCTCATGGGCTCCACCGAGCGTTGCTGCTGCAGGCCTGCTAGGAAGAGGTGGCGGTGGAGGTGCTGCGGGTGCTGCAGGGCCAGCAGCGTGGGCTCTGGCGGGGGCTCCACCGTGGGCCGCTGGCCCACCCGCAGGTCCATGGGCTGGGGCTGAGGGCCTGGCGTGTCTGCACGGGGCGTGGGGCAGCCTGGGAACACAGGGAGGGCGGGGTCAGGTGGAAAGTTGGTCTGCAGAAGGCCCGATTAGTCTCCTGCGCTAAACAACAGCAAAACACCCTCACTTAATCCTTGCCACGGTCCTGCAAGGAAAAACTATCAATGCCTGTAAGAAGGGAGGCCATAAAACTGCAGACGCTTTATCGCTGGGGTTGGAAATGAAGAGCCATCTGACTCACGGCAAGCACAGTGCTTTCTCACTAAACACGCTTCTCCCAGGCCTGGCTGAGGGCTTTGGGTGTTAACTGATTTGCCCAGCTGCCTTCTAATGGGCTGGGCTCAGAGGCAGTGACCACGCAGGCAAACAGGCCCACTTTGCTTAGCCTCTAGACCCCAAAGGACTCACAGGTGCTCTCAGTCACCACGGCCCTGCTCTGTCCTGGGTCCTGGGATTCAGAAGTGATGTCTGGAGCCCACAGTCAGACCTGCTGACCACCCAGGCCTGCGAGGCACCGTTCCCAGGGCAGCTCCCTCAGCTCCCCAAGGCCCTCAGGCTTACAGAGCCTGCCCGCGTCCCCTCCGAGCCAGCTCTGGGCCTGCCTCTTCTCCAGTGTCCTCTGCACCCACGCCAGGAGCACCCTGCCAAGGCCGTGGGTGCAGGAGCTATTTATAGCCAGCCACTAGACCAGGGTCTATGCCAACACAGCCAGCTGGACCAGGCTGCACCACACAGCCAGAGGTGCGGAGATGTGGAGCTGTTGCAGGGGATTATCCTACAGAAGGAGAAGCAGGAGGAGGTGGAGCACTGCTACAAGGTAGCAAGGAGGAGACCTCCCCAGAGAGGCCTCCTTCAGGCATCCCTCAATGGGGCAGCCACAGCTGTCCTCTGGGCCAGGGGCTGAGGGGGCCTGGAAAGGCATCCTGGCAAAGCATCAGTTGGGGAGTCAGGAAATGCACCCTCCAGGCCCAACGTAACCACTACTAATCATAATCTTTACATCTGTAGTGCAGGAGCACAAGAGTGCAAAACCCGCTCACCTCCTCACCGCCGCCCAGCCGAGAGGTCTTTATTACTGTCCCATTATCCTAGATCAGGAAACTGAGGCTCAGAGGTGAAGGGGCCTGTCCGAGGCCACCCAGCTAGGGGCAGAGTGAGCACAGGTTCATCTAGCTAAGGCCAGGGCTCTGTTTTTCCAACTTTCAGGAAGTCACCTGCCTCGAAGGGGTTTTTCACTGGGCAAAGGAAGAGGGGCTTGCAGTAGGTTGTCCCTTAGGAGCATCGCTCCAACACTAAGAGATGGACTCCAGAGAGAGGTGGAGCAAGGAGGCGCCCGCCATGACCCTCCAGACATCAAGAGCCCAGATGCAGCGCACAGGAGACACACACGGCTCCGAGGCCCTCACCCCGCCTTCCTCATGTGGCCACTCAAGGGGTCCACAGTCTCACGTTGCTTGAGTCTGGGTCTCCAACACCAGCACACTCCTGCCCCAAGAAAGGTCCCAGTCCTCCCAAGTCCTGGCACGCTGGCTTCCTGGGGTGGCTCCCCTGACGATACACGGCTGAGGGGCCACCTAGACCTCAGGTCAGTGGCTTTAGCCAACACAGACTGGGAACAGACCCCAACAGTGGCCCCGTCCCTTACTCCCCACCCGGCCACCACACGGAGAGCAGAAGGCCGCTGGGAGCACAGGAAGGGCTCTCCCCGGAACCCCGGGGAGGCCTGCCAGGGGGAGCCAGCGTTTGTGTGGAGGGGGAGCTCTACAACTGGATCCTAACTCAGCTTCTCTCTCAACTCGGTCTCCCAGATTTGAACACACACCCGCCTGTCAGCCATCAGCCTCCACAAGCCCAGGTGTCTTTTGTCCTCTGAGCTTCTTTGTTTACGTCCTCCTGCCCGTGCTGTCCACACGCCGACATTCTACTCCTCCAAGTCCTACCCACTGCTCAAAGCCGAGCTGGAATCTCCTCTGCCCTGGCCCCAGCCCAGTGCCCAGCTTCCCTCCCTCGTGGACTTTATATTCACTGCTCCATAACATGATAAGCCCTTTGTGGGCGGTACCACGTCTGAGTCAAGCTCCGTAGGCCGGGACTTGGTTTTATTATTTTTTTTAATTTATTGCTCTTATATCCAGACCTACAATAGTACCGGGCAAATGACAGATGCAACAGACTTGAATTGATGAACAAGTCTCTGTGTCCTTCCTAAATGCCTAGGAAGGTGCCTTGGCACGGAGACGGGGCTCATTAATGATTCTCAAATGAGTGGATGAATTGATGAAGCAGGCTCGTGTCATCTGCCAGGAGTCACACATTGCATTCTACTATTTTTTCTCCTTTCATTTATGCGTTCTGTCTCCCCCAGTCTGCATGTCAGCTTTTGGAGAGCTGAGACCGAAGCAAAGAGGAGGTCTGACCTCACATTTCTTCCTCCCATATGGAATTACTAGATGTCAGGCTATGTATCTTGCACTCAGCAGGCCCTCAGTGGATAGGGGTCCGAGTTTAGGAAGGGGGAGCCTCAGACCTCCAATCCAGTCCAGAGCTTGCCCTGTCGGTATGTCCTAAACCAATGCAGCAGCAGGAAGTCCACTCCAGTCCTCCCCCCCCCCTCCCGGACCTGACAGCAGAGGAGGCGTGGGCCAACAGGGATGACCAGGGAGAAAACCAGCTCACCAAAGGGAAGCAGCCATCCCCTCGGGGCATCTTTCCACCCTACAAGGGCTGCCAAGTACAACCAACAGGCCCGGCATGAGGACTGAATGAGTCAACAAATAAGGACACACCTCACCCAGTGCCTGATGTGGGGCAGGGGTCTGCGCATGGATATTAGCTTCCTATTTTCTTTTCTGTTCCTCTAAGCCCAGCCAGGACAAGAAGAGCATCCTCTTTCCCTTTCCTGTTGTGCTGCTTTCCAGCCCTGGGACCGGCCTGGATCCCGAGGTGCCTCTCTTATCCCCACTCCTCACCCCTGCCCTGGAGCCCTAGCTTCATCCCTCCCCTGGAACCCCAACCTCCCAACTCTCTGGCCATCATCCAATCCCTACTCCTCCAACCCCTGGTCCTCACCCTTCTTATGTCTCTTCCATCCCTCCTCTCCCACCCCCCAGCATGGTCTCCCTCAGGCCTGCCTCTTACCTGTGCCAGGGGGACTGAGGCAGTGGGCACCCGGGCTCACCTGGGTCCCATCTGTAGAAAGAAGAGATACAGGGTGATGGGGCTGCTGAGAGGGGGCAGGGAAGGCAAGGGAGTAGAGCGGGCCACGGCAGACAGGCTCCCTGCTGCTCCGCGTTTGCTGAAAGGGATCCCCAGCTCCCTCTTCCTCAGCCAACCACTAAGTGACTCAGATACCCCTGCAGCTTGGACACAGTCTACAGCAAGAACTTAAGGAAGCCCCAGCTCACCCAGCAATGCCCCCAGCCCTCGCTGGTGTGGTCAGGTACAATCTTCCCTAGGCAGCCAAATCAGGCTCCCAGAGCCTGCAGGGAAAGAAGCAAGCTTGGAGGTGAGGTGGGGTCAGAGGTGGGAAGGCATGGCTGGGAGGCCAGGAGGGAGCTTGGAGAGGGGGCCAGCAGCTCCAAGACCTGCAGGTGGGAGAAGAAAGGAGCAGGAAGGAATAGAGTTTCCACAGTGGAGGAAGGACTGGGTCATGGTGTGGAGGTCAGTCCATGTCTAGTGGAAGTTGTCAAGTGGTCGGGTCTTTAATGAACAGCATAAGGACCCCATAATGGGGACCCCTTTCCTCCTACAGCCCCGCCCTCTGTCCTGCTGCCTTTGTTACCCCTTCCTCCAATAACCTGAGCTAGAAGCCTTTTGTTTGTCTTTTTGGTGGTGCTAGGGATTGAACCAGGGTGCTCTACCACTGAGCTACACCTCCAGCCCTTTTTATTTTTTATGTCGAAACAGAGTCTTGCTAAGTTGCTGAGGGTCTTGCTAAGTTGGCCAGGTTAGCCTCGAACTTGCAATCCTCCTATCTCAGCCTCCCAAGTACTGGGATGACAAGCGTGCGCCACGGCCCAGGGCAAAGTCCTTCATTTTAGAAATGGCTGCCTCTCCCAGGCTCCCAAGCCAAGCTCTGGCCTCCTATCCCATCGGAACCCAGGAAGCCCTAGAGTAGGGCTTGAAAGACCCCAGAGAACTCCAAGGTGGGTTGGGATGCAGAAGACAGAGGTGGATATGGAGGTCACGTGTCCAAGGTGAACACCTGTCCGTCCTGCTGCCCAGCTGAGAGCCAAGGGACATGAGGCCAGGAGCCTGGGAGTCTGCCTTGAGGGGGCATTTAGTGGACACACAGAAGCTTGGGATATTTTCTGAAGGGCAAGGGGCAGGTGCTTCAGGGGGAGCCACAGTTCCTCTTCCAGAAGCTGAGAAAGACCTCCCTGCAGGCAGGCACTGTGGGGGAGCAGCCCCAGACACCGGGGACTCCCCCAGCCCCTCACTCCAACGTCAAACACAACGGCCCCAGGTTCACAATAGCACACCAGGGTTCAGTTGACAGAGTTCCCTCGGGATGTGCCGCCCTACCTATTCAGATTCTGTCCAAGCCCACCCCTCCTCCTCCGTGAGGCTCACCCTGACCTCCCCTCACTTCCCACACCCTTGCCCTGTGTCTACCACCTCATTAATCATGGTCCCCGCGGTGTCATTTGTCTGAGTGGTGCCATCTACACCTGACACCTTGCTGGGTATATGGCAGGCCCTGCTGGTAACTGGTGAATCGAACACACTGACTCTGTCCTGACGCCCTGCCTAAGACATGGCCTGATGTTTCTCAAGGTATGTGAGCCCCAAGAAGCATTCATGGCAGAGGCAGTCTCCCCTCCCCAGGCTAGGTAACCCCACGCTGAGTGTCTTAGGACCTCCTCTTTCTTCCATGGGACCTGGTCCACCAAAAGAGGTTTCTGGACTGGCTCCAGGTGTGCTCCCAGAGACCAAGTCAGCCCTCGCGTCCCCTGCCTCCTGGGAATTCTCCTTTGGTCCCTGCCCGAGGGCTGGTTAGCAGCCTTCACACTTGGGAGCTGAGCCAGGTCCTCTGTGCCTAGCTCCACGGAAAACCAGATTCAGGACACCATGCACTTTCTGGATAGAAAAAAGTTAATGACCCTGAACTGTGGTGTTTGTTATCAGGTCCAGGGATGTTTTGTGGTGGTGACCTATGACATCAGCTCTGCTCAGACGCCCTGCATGGGTACGCACATGCGTGTGCGTGTGCATTGGCAAAGGGGCCACTTCCAACAGCACTTCCTAGAGAAAGTCTCTTTCTACTCCCTGGCTCTGCACAGAGAGCCATCGAGCTAGAAGAGCACTGAGCAACAGAGACAAGACCTGGGGACAGCTCTATTTGTGTCCCAGCAAGAGGAAAGTTGTCGCTGGGCATGGTGGAGCACACTTGTAATCCCAGTACTTGGGAGGCTGAGACCGGAGGATTGCAGGTTCGTGGTCAGCCTCAGCTACTTAGTGATCATAGCCCCCCACCCAGCAGGTCAGAGGTCCAGCCAGGCAAGGCCAGACCACTGCAACAGCTGGATCCCAAATGCAGGTGCTATTGTCTCCACAGAGGCTCAAGGGTCTCAGGCTCAAGAGGTAGAAATATGAATGAGGCCCGGTTCTCATATTCAACGAGTTTCAAATACAGCCCACAATCTTTAAAAAAAATTTGTTTTAAGTATATTGCTTACAGATTCTTAAAAAATTCAAAGAGAGCCAGGCATGGTGACACACACCTGTAATCCTAGTACTTGGGAGGCTGAGATAGGAGGATCACAGGTTGGAGACCAGCCTCAGCAATGTAGTGAGATCCTGTTTCAAAACAAAAAATTAAATGGGTTGGGGGTGTAGCTTGGGGGTAGAATGTCCCTGGGTTTAGTCCCCAATACCAAAAATAAATAAATACATAAATACATAAATAAATACATAAATAAATAAATAAAATTTCAAAGAGCCCCCAAAAGTGTGACAAAATGCAAGTTTCTCACTCATCCCAGACTCCCCAGAAGTTCCCTAGAATCAGCCCCTTTTTAATGTTTCTTTCTTTCTTTTTACTTTACGGGGCTGGGGATTGAACCCACCACCTTGCATTCACACATGTTAGGTAAGTACCATATCACTGAGCTACTGTTAGGACCCTGAGTCCTAACAGTTCCTCCTGTCCCCCTTCCCTATATTATTATCTGAGCACCAAATTGCTTCTTGCATAGATTTCTCCAGAACCCAGGAGCTGGGAGTGGGCTGGAAACCCCTGCCACACGAAGCCTGGCAGGCCACAAACTGTGAGGAAAGTCAGTGTCTGCCACACGCAAGACACTAGCTTTGAGGTCAGGCAGGGACAGCCAGAAACCCAACTTGACCTGGGCAAGCTGGGTAGATCCATCTGCCATCAGGAGATAAGACCTTACTGGAAGAGGCTGGGGGAGGTCGGCCTTGCCCGTGTAAGCCCCCAGCACATGGGGCTGCTCCCTCAACGCTAACAGTCACTGCTGTTTGCTCCTGAGCCTGTCTGCAGCCTCCTCTGCCATTAGCATGAGTGTCTGGTCACTGGGCATGGTGGCGCACGCTTGTCATCCCAGTACATGGGAGGCTGAGACAGGAGGATCGCAGGTTCGCGGCCAGCCTCAGCTACTTACTGAGGCCCTTCGCAACTTAGTGAGACCCTGTTTCCAAATAAAGAATAAAAAATAGGGCTGGGGGTGTAGCTTGTAGGTAGAATGCCCCCTGGGTTCAATCCCCAGTAGCAAATAAATAAATAAAAATTTTAAAATTAAAAAAAAAATGAGTGTCTGGTCCCCACTCTTCTCCCCCCTCTACCGCATTCACTTTCTCCTGGATGCCTCGCCCAATCTCTTCTCCCTGACCTCTCCCAGCTACAGTCTCTTCCCTTTCTCTTCCACCTGAACTTTTGTTTTGGTGCTGGGGATGGAACCGAGGGCCTCACACATGCTAAGCACATGCTCTACTACTGGGCTACACCTGAATTTTTGTAATTGTGTGCCACAAATTGTTAAGGTGCCTTACATATTCTAACTTGCCCGACCCTCATGACAAACCTATGAGGTGGTTACTGTTTTTACCCCCATCGTATACATAAGTGGATGAGACCCAGTAGTATTAGATAACTTGTCTGAGGTCACACGACACAGAGTGGCTCCAGAAGCCGTGCTCTCAAGCAAAACCCTCCAGTGCTCTCCCCAGCTCTTCCACTCCCCTCTGGCCCACCAGCACAGGGCAAACACAGGCCTGGGTGAGAAGGTCACCAAGGCCCCCAGGACCCTGTGCCACGGCAGTCCCTGAGAGAGGGCAGCAGCTATTTCACCTCTGGGCGCCCATGAAGCTAACCTGGAAGAATGACTTACAGCAACTGTTGACTTGCTGGGAACCAGGTAGTGATTTGGGACTGCACGCTGGGGACAGGGACTGGGGACGGGGGTTCTTGGAGGAGCATCGGTGCCATCTTCCCTGCTCTCAAGTGCCCTGCCACGTCCTTTCTCTAGAGCTCCAAGTGTCTCCAAGACTCACTAGCATCCCAAAGCAAGCTGCACTGAGTGTTTCCGGGCAGGCAGCGGCGGCAGCTGCTCTGCGAGGCAGAGGCTCAGCTGGTAGGTGAGCAGCTTGCGAGGTCGGCCTGCCCAGATGGAGGCCTCCTATCACCCAAGGCTAGGGGACAAGAGGCCCAGCGGGCTCAGCAGCTGTGCGCCCAGGGAGCGGGAGGCTGGATGTGCAGGCCACAGGCCGCCCTCCTGCCTGCGCACCGAGCATGCCTCTTTCCCCGCCACCTCTGGGCCACTGGGGCCCTGTGGCAGCTATTTTTAGCTCTTGACACCTGGGTATTTTGCAGCCGCAGGATGTCCGGTTTGGAGTCTCTTTCTGGGAATCCCACATGCGTCTGTTGTAAACAGCCCCACGCAGCGGTGGCCCGAGCTGGGAGCCAGGGCCCCCCCTTCTCTGCTGTTTGAGATGAATCAAACAGGAAGCAGACGTAACTATGGCAGTGGCAGCTCAAGCTCCCGGGGATGGGAAAGTGTCCTCCCTGGCTCCTTGTCCCCCACCCCAGATCTTCCATTCCACCTTGATGGCCTGTCCTCATGGGAGGAGAGATGCTGGGTCCTAGGACAGGGGTGCTGGGCCCTGCTCAGTTGCATGTGGCTGGCTCCTGAGCCTGGCCCTCTCTGAAGACCCTTACTATCCTCTGGCAAAGAAAACCAGGGATCCCGCAGGCCCTGCCACCTCCTGGGCCATTCCACCCACCCTCAAGCTTCCCTACACGGAGGGAAGCCCGCATCCACTTCCTATCCCCATGGTCTCCTTGGACAGCTTGGCCTGTTCTGCATTGTCCTGCGCACTTAGGGAATTTCTGAGCGGGCAGGCTCCTCCAGTCCAGACTGCCTTGGATTTGCAGTTCCCGAAAGCCCTCAAAGAGGGAAGTTCCACATCCACCCTCAACTCCGCTGCCCCAGGATCTCCAATCCCTAAGATGGGAAGTTCACCATGAAGTCTAACCACCATCTTTCCTATCATAAGCAAACCATCCGCCCCATCTATAAAGTGGGGATTAGAGTTTAAGTCCTGTTGGCTTCTGCCTTGGCCTCTTCCCCCTCCTCCACCTCTGGCGCCCCACTTAGACCAGCTGCTCCCTCCCAGCAGCCAGTCTGAGCCAGTCTTTCTCAAGTGCTTGCCCCAACAGGAAGCACAGCCACCGCCCCAGGGCTGCCTCCCAGGGCGGCTCCTTCTCCCCTCTGAGGTCTCACGAGCTTTCCCTCCTGGGCTAGACCCTGCTTCCCGTGTGCCACACTCCTGCCTGCCCACCAGGTCTGCCTCTCCCAGATGCATGACGACACTGGAGACAGATGTGCCTTCCTTGGCTCTGTCACCTGTGCCACCCAAAGACCATTCAGCCTGTTTCCAAGACTACTGGGGAAGCACCCAAGTTAAATATTAATTATAATATCAATTATAATAATATTAATAATTATTATAATTATTATATCCCTCTAATTATTAACTAGGGAAATCAATAATGAAAATGTGTTCATGCTGACAGTATGCCGGCTATTATCTAAGCATTTCACTCGTATCATCTCATGTAGTCCTCCCAACAGCCCTGTGAGGTAGATACTGTTATTACAAAGGAGGGAAGCTGGGCATGGCGGTGCACACTTGTAATCCCAGTACTTGAGAGGCTGAGACAGGAGGATCGCAGGTTCGAAGACAGCCTCGGCAAGTAGCAAGACTCTCATCAACCTAGCAAAACCCTCTGTTTCCAAATAAAAAAATAAAATAGGGCTGGGGGTGTAGCTCAGAGGTAGAATGCCGCTGGGTTCAAGCCTCAGTGCCACACACACACACACAAAAAAAAAAAAACCCAAAAAAGAAAGGAGGAAACCGAGGGAGGGTAAGGCACTTGCAAGGGCTGGGGATGAAGCTCAGTGGCAGAGTACTTGTGTAGCTTGCGCAAGACTCTGGGTTCAATCCCTAGCACTGCAAATAAAAAGAGAGACTTGCCAAGGTCACACAGATGGTCCATGGGGTTGCTGGGACTCCAGAGCCCAAGCTCATAATCAATACACCGGCATGGACAGCTAGCTCAGCCACCTCCTAGTAGGTGGCGAGGCCGGGTCACAGAGGGGACACAGGAGACAGTGCGGTCCTAGGGTGTGACTCCCAGCATGAGCCCTGCACTGTGGCTGTGCTCCACACAAGACACATCAACAACAACAGAAACAAAACCAGAGAGCATCACGTCGGCCTGGGTCCCTCACATGCCTGTGCCTCCAGGAGGCGACCCCCTCCCCAGCTCCACTTCCTCTGTCATCTCCTATTTCCCCTGCTTTTCAAATGTGCATTTTACCATTTTATTATGTTGCCTGTAAGCTGCCACTAGCAGGGTATAAGTAAGGTAGCAGGCCTCCCAGGGCATTCTGGGAACTGTCAAGCCCTGGAGAAAATCCGAGTTGCATAACCAGAGCAAGTCACCCATGGTACTTGGAATGAATTCCCTGGAAGGAGATGGCCCCATCTCACTCCCAGACCTCAAAGGGCAGGTCTTGGGGCAGGTGGAAGGGGCAGAGCTAGAAGGGGGCACCTCCCTCCAGGGCAGGCTTCCGGGGACAAGGTGCACAGCTGAACAGCCATCAGCACCCCTGGACCTGGGGCAGGAAAGGCAGAGGCCACTGTACAGACCCCGGCCTGCTCCCTGGCCTCGGGATGGGGTACCCAGTAAGAACCAGGCAAACCGAGAACTGAGCCCTTGAATACAACAAGCTAGGAATGCTGGAATTCTCAGGGAAGCCACATTAATATCAAAGACAGTATATACCCTAGAGATCCCAACCTAGTCATGCCTTCATATCCCCCTTCTTTTGCCTATTATTTTTGGAAGATGGCAGAAGTCTTTGGGGCAGATTCTCCAAGTGGCCTGATTCCCTTCTGCAGCCAGGGCTGCCCTTGATACTTAGTCAGCAGGGATTTTTCCAGATCACAAATCCAGCCAGGGTGCTTACATGGCCTTCAGGGAATTCAACAGAAAGATGTATGGTCCTAGCCGATCACACCAACCGTGAGGACAATTTCTGGCCAATTGAGGCCTTGATGAGATGAAAATTCACTGCAACAGAAGGTGGAGATCACTAAGAAAACAGTTGTGCAGTGTGATGTTATGTTGGTAAGAAGGATAATCTAAGCCAGGCATGGTAGTACCTGCCTGTAACCACAGTTCTTGACACAGGAAAATCACAGGTTCTAGGCAGCTTCAGCAAGTAGTGAGACTCGCATCAACCTAGCGAGTCCCTGTTTCAAAATAAAAATAAAATAGGGCTGGGGGTGTAGCTCAGAGGTAGAATGCCCCTGGGTTCAATCCCCAGTACCAAAGGGAAAAAAAGAAAGAAGAAAAAAAATTAAAAAGGTACCTGAGGAATGGAAAGGTATGCTCTAAAAGCCCATGGCAATCAACTTTTGACTGTAGTCTGTGATTTTATTTTTTAACATCTGCTGCTCTGTTATCAACAAAGTACATGAAATGTCTCTGCAATAATGAAGCAGTATTATGTAGGCACAGGCGCACACACACACACACACACACACACACACACACACACACACACGGCACAGCCCATGGGAGCAAAGTCAAGACGTGACCTCAGGCTCCTGTGAGAACTAGGCCAAGGGGACTTTCTTGACCTCCATGTCCTCTTGGCCCTGCTGTCCTCTGTGGTTCTATGTTATCTACAACCTAGGGTCCTCTGCCTCCCCAGAGTCATGCTGAGGGCCAGGCCCAGCCGAGGCATAAAGTCAGACCTTACTTAATAAATGCCTGTTGGTTGAATAATGATCATTTCCTGAAAGAAATGCCTCATGCCTCTTCCAGGGCTGCTGTGCTGGGAATACTCGCTGCTGACATCACTGACCTGCCCCCCGCCCCTTAAGATGTCAGGGAGGAGCTAAAATAAAGGTCATGGCAGCAGAGACTGGCAAGATAGCCTACAGCAGGGCCCCAGGGCCGCCTGTCCCAGCCCCTCCCCAGGCTGGCATGACAGTCCCTCCCAATGGCCAGCTGGCTTTGAGGCCTGGGGTCCCTCTCACCCTGTACCACTGGGAAGGGAGTGAACAAGAGAAGCAGGGGTCCACCCTGTGACTTCTGGCTACAGACTCCCACTGTTCCAGGCCCTTATGGGTGGGGGAATCTGGAGCAGGGAATTTGGCCTGGTTTTTTCTGTGAACTGGGGCTGGGCCCAGTTTCTGGTCTCTGTGTCTTCAACATTCCCTATCCCTGACCTTCAAAAATATGAACAATAAGCCGGGCGTGGTGGCGCACACTTGTAATCCCAGTACTTGGGAGGCTGAGACAGGAGGATTGCAGGTTCGCGGCCAGCCACAGCTACTTAGTGAGGCCCTCCGCAACTTAGTGAGACCCTGTTTCAAAATAAAGAATAAAAAAATAGGGCTGGGGGTATAGCTCGAAGGTAGAATGCCCCTGGGTTCAATCCCCAGTACTGCAAAAAAAAAATATGAACAATAACATCAATAATATTGATAAGTATCCAGTGTGCACTCATTCCAACCAGGCACAGAACTAACTATATTATTTCCTTTAAATTTTTTTTTGGGGGGTACTGGGGATTGAACCCAAGGTCAGTCTACCTCTGAGCTACACCCCCAGCCCTATATTATTTTGAAACAGGATCTCACTAAGTTGCTGAAGGCCTTCCTAAGTTGTTGAGGCTGGCCTCAAACCTGCAATCCTCCTATCTCCGCCTCCTGAGTACTGGAATTAAAGGCATGCACCACCACGCCTGGCTATTTTCTTTAATCTTTAAAAAAAATTTTTTTTTGCGGTAATAGGGATTGAATTTAGGGGTGCTCTATCTCTGAGCTACTTCCCCAGCTCTATTTTATTTTTCATTTTGAAACAGGGTCTCACTAAGTTGCAGAGAGCCTCACTAAGTTGCTGAGTCTGGCGTGAACCTGCGATCCTCCTGTCCCAGCCTCTCAAAGTGCGGGATTACAGGCGTGCGCCACCACGCCTAGCTTCCTTTGATCTTTAGAGCAACTCCATGAGATTGAAACTATAAGCATTTTCACATTATGGATGAAGAAACTGAGGCTCAGAGAGAAAGGTGCCTGAATTGATGCTTAGCTGTTTGCAGGAAAAATAGGGATTCTGAGCCAGGTGTGGTGGCGCATGCTTGTAATCCCAGTACTTGGGAGGCTGAGACAGGAGGATCGCAGGTTCGTGGCCAGCCTCAGCTACTTAGTGAGGC
>PVJS01013665.1:0-41713 GCA_004027185.1 Glis glis | reverse complement strand
ACACACACACACACATACACACACACACACACACACACACACACACACACACACAGTGCACATATCACCAAAGCTGGGCCTCCTAATGAGAAGGGACATCGAAATCAACTTATGTATGAAAGCCTATTTTTTTTTTGCAGTACTGGGGATTGAACCCAGGGCCATTCTACCTCCGAGCTACACTCCCAGCCCTATTTTTTTTTATTCTTTATTTTGAAACAGGGTCTCACTAAATTGTGGAGGGCCTCACTAAGTAGCTGAGGCTGGCTGCAAACCTGGATCCTCCAGTCTCAGCCTCCCAAGTACTGTGATTACAAGGGTGCGCCACCACGCCCGGCTCAATGAGAGCCTATTTTATATAAATGCTAGAGATTAGGATACCTGGAAATTCTGGATATCAACTACATAAAATGCAAGGTCAGATTTTCAAGTATTACTATAAATGTTTACTTTCTTGCTGTGTGTATTTTTTGTTTGTGTGCATCCTTGCTTCTTTGTTTAGATCTATTTTGGTTGCATTTAGGCTCAGATTCCTCTCCTGAATTCCAGAACCATATACCACTTGCTAACTAAATGTCTCTACCTGCAGGTCCCAAGATACCTGATTCTCAAATTGTTCCACACCACACTCCATCCTGGCCTCTCAAGTGTGCTCTTCCCTGCTGTTCCTCATCACGGTGAGTACATCGTGGGGAGTGGCTTCTGAGCCAGAAACAGGGTGTCAACCTTGGACTCTGCCTGCGATGCGCTTCTCACCTGCGATCTGTCAAGTAGAGTGCAGCATGGAGTGGTGGTTAAGAGTTCAAAAACTGCCACTACCACTTACTAGTTACCTAGTTACTAACTAGGACGCACAACTAGTAAGTAACTTAACTGCTCTATGTAATAGGAAGTATCTATTCTATGACTCAGTTTCTTCATCTGAAAATAATAATAATAATATCAACCACATATGATTGTCATAAAAATTCAATAAAACCATGCATAGAGAGTGCTGAGAACCATGCCTGAAAAACAGCAAGCACTGAGTCAATGCTGGCTCCTGTGAATCCTGTCTTTCTCCCACACCTCGCTACCACTTCCCCGTAGCCTCCACACCAGTCTTTTTTAGGTCAGACTTTTACCCGCCTTCCTTGCTATTCTCAGATTGCTGCCACAGTGATTTCTCTAGGCTTATCCTTAGACAGGGAAACTGGATGCTGCCCAGGGCCTGTACTTGGAGAACAGAAGGTGGGGGAGGGGGAGCTGCAGAAGCTTCGTCTTTCTCCTGTTTTCTGAATATGACTAAAGTTCAATTTCAACAATTTTGTCTTAAACTATATCCCATGCAACCCACAATAAATGCCAATAGCACAACCTTCTTTCAAGTGTGAATTCCTCAGGCAGCCCCTCTGCTACTGGATTTGCACTCTTCCTACAACCCCAGTCTTCTAGGAGCTGCCATATATAAAATGATGAACTAATTAAGGTCAGAGTCTATATTGTTTATCTTTGGACCTTCCAGAAAGTGCCTGGCTGGTAGTAGGGTTTCAAAGAACTGCTTATTGAATGACTGGCTGAATAACCACTGTTCTACAGGTCCAGGCCAATACGTATTATCTGACAAGAAAGCAAGGCAAGGCTGAGGGCAGAAACCAGAGGTATTCTGCTTCCTAAACCTCTGTACATCGGTGATTCACACATTTATCTGCAAAAGGAGCATAATAGTAGTGACTACCTTGTAACAAAACAGGTCACATCACCCTTCCTGTGTTCATTATCACAACCAGGGAGATCGAAGAGGGTTTGATAGAGTCTATGGAGGGAGTGATTATGGAAGTTGAGGGCAGCCGCCAGCACATTTGTCCACCCAGCACATAATTGCTGGACACCCGGTATGCACCTGGCACCATCTCACGAGAGTCCGGGACTTCAGGGCTGCATAACTTAAGGAGGTGCCGTTTTTACTCCTGTGGAGGGTGTGGGTTAAGGCCCAGTCTAGTCACAAACAGCATAATACAGTATTGGAAAGTCTGAATCCTTTTGGCAAAGAGATTTGTTTTCTTGGGATGGAATTTTTCATTGTTATTTCTCCTGACAGTTTGTTGATCATGCTGCGTCCCTTTCAGTTAGCATGATGCTTCATATTTCAACAGTCTGACTTTTCCCTTTCGGTCTCACAAAGACACACTCATATCTTTCTAAGCACCATGACTAGGTAATTAAGAAAAATGGAGTGTCAGATGTCATTGAGGAAGTATCCATCTTTGAGGGGAAACCAGCTTGCTTTCCATCCTGGAAAATTGGGTGTTCAAGGGAATCGAGCTTCGGTTAATGCTGCAGGTCCTCAACTGTCACTGACTCGGGTGACCTTTGGTGGATTGAGTGTCTCCTCTGGGCCCCAGTTCCTTCTCCCTAATAGGTAATTGATACTCCCACCTCAGGGCTCTATAAACAAGAGGCCACCTGTCCCTTTAGACTGATCACCTGCACCAGGGGGAAGATTCAAGAACTGAGTCTTAGAAATGCCTAGGAGTTTGAAAAGACCTAAAAACTATAGAGGAAAGACGGCTTTTCTTTAAAGACCTCTTGGTTTTCTGTGGGGAAGGAAGGACTCTCTCTCTGTCTTCTTGCTTACATCTTTCTTGGCCTGAATTCTAAGTATTTTATTTAAAATGTTCCCTCCCCCAATGCACACATTCACACAATTACTATTCTTTAAATCCCTACAGCAGCAGTGTTTCTCAACTATTTTCTCCATATCACTCCCTAAGGAGCCGAACATTGTATCCTAATCACCACCCCTTTCTAGGAAATCTTGACCCCCTTGAAGGCCACATGGCCCTCATTGAGACTGTGTGGCCTAGAGAAGGCAATTGATATTTTAAAACTAAATCTTACATTCTGTGTATTGTCATTTAATTTTTGCTTCCTTTAGAGTAAAGCTGCTCTTTGTGGGAGGCGGTGCACCTTTGCTTCTGGCGATGCTGTGCTATTGCACTGGGGGCCGCTCTCCTAGCAACAGGGAAGGGTGTTCAAGGATGACCTCAGCTCTCCATGCTCACAGGGAACTGCTGCCTTGTCCAAGCTCACACTCCCAGGGCAGTCGGCATCCAGTGACTGGTCCACGTGGGCTAGGAAGGCTTACCCCTGCCACCCAATTTAGGACAACTCTCAAGGCTATCTCAGTTCAGAGCACCCAGTATGGTTGGCCAAAGCCAGCTAACCATCTCCCAACTTCTCCCTCCATCCAAAGTTTCGCTGTCAAGAGAGTCCCCGAATAAACTCATTGCATGCCAGACTCCACCTCAGAGTCTCTTTTCAGGAAACCCAACCAGGACTGTGCACAGCCACTTGTATTTTCCTACACTGGTCCCCATCCTCTCCTCTCCTCTAGTTCCTTCTCCTGCACTTCACCCTTCACTGCCTCTCAAGTCTTCCTTTTCTATCACAAATCCCACTCTATTCTCTAAAATCTATACAGCACCCTCTCCTTGTTTTAAAGCTGTAGTCTAGCCAGGTGTGGTGGCGCACCCTTGTAATCCCAGTACTTGAGAGGCTGAGACCAGAGGATCCGGGTTTGCGGCCAGCCTCAGCTACTTAGTGAGGCCCTCTGCAACTTAGTGAGACCCTGTTTCAAAATAAAGGATAAAAAAATAGGGCTGGGGTGTAGCTCAGAGGTAGAATGCCCCTGAGCTCAATCCCCAGTACCGAAAAAAAAAAAAAAAGCTATAGTCTCCAAGTACTCTGCATTGCAGAGAGTTTGAAAATTAGCTGTTAGTGTATGGGAGAAATATATTGGAATTCCCATTGATATTTGGTTTTGATACAATATTAAAGGAGATATTAAGCTTGACTCATATTGAATGTACAGATGGCAGTGACTCACTCACACAGCTGGACAGAAAGGCAAAAGTTAAATATGAGGCATGGAGAGCGAGTGTGCTGGGAATCACAGATGTTCCATGCCCAGACAGGCTGACAGTGCATCCTGAACCCTGATTTACTTTCAACATTAAGCAAGCATGCATCTGATTAGTGGATTTATGAATTATTTTATCTTAAATAGTACAATCATTTAGTATTTTGAAATAGTATCCATGACTCCTGCACTCCATAGAGGTTCATTGGTTATCTCAAAGCACTGAAGAGCTATGAAACTCAGAGAAGATTTTCATATTCTTTTACCAAAATACATGTGTTCAAATATTCAGATGATTTCTGTAATATGAGATTACTAAAACTGGCAGGTATCTAAAAGATATCTTTTTTTTGTGCATGGTACTGGGGATTAAACCTAGGGGTGTTTTACCCCCAAGCTACACCTCCAGCCATATTTTATTTTTTATTTTGAAACAGGATCTCGATAAGTTGCTGAGACTGGCCCCAAACCTGTGATTCTCAACTCAGCCTCCCAAGTACTGGGATTACAGGTGTGTGTGCACCACTGTGCCCAGCTCAAAGATATTTTTCAAAACAATAAATCCATAATCAACTTCCTAAAGATTTAATTTTTCTAATCTGTCCCCCCATGATAGAGTAGTGTTTTAACAATGAATTTTTAAAAATTACTTTAAAAAAAGAGAACATTTTGAAAACAGATGTCTGGAAATATTTCCATGATTACATGATTATGTTGCCTGAAAACAGTCTCACTTAAAATATTCTTTTATTTGTTCTCTTTAGAGACTTGCATCTATTTTTAAATCTGCTAAATAAAGACATCCAGCAGGGTTTGAGCCTATTTGTCAAAGTATATGGACTTGCTATCATCTGACTTGTTTATAAGAGCAACTGATTGACAAGGTGGTGAAGGTGGAAATTTATTAGCAGAAGGTGATAAAAATGATTTGCATAATAAGTAAATGGGATCAGGAAATAAAAGGATAAACTGTTTTAGTAAGCATAGTCAAGGATATACTTCTTCCTTTTGGATCTGCATATCCTTGTGAGGTATTTTTTCCAACTACAATAACCATTTAAATAAGATATCCAAAGGAACTGAACCTTGAACAGATTTTTGACAGAGTATTTACAAAAATCTCTTAAAGTGTTAAACCAAGATTTCACACTATTTAGCATTTTCATTCACTTTGTTTTCACTAAAATATAATTCCTTTTAGCAGGACTCAAAGATCTTTTGTACCATTAATAATACAGTTACCTATAGTATTAATTTTTCTTCTTAGTACTTATTTTTAGTTATTACTTTTTCTTATAATGTATATGATATTATTGGCATAGAGTTATGTGCAAACATTTGTGAATAAATATACTTTGGATGATGTGTTCAAAATATTTTACTGATAGGTGGAAAAAGAAAAATATTGGAGAATGCTGCTTGGGTTGATTTCCTGTGGCTATTGTAACAAATACTGCAAGTATGGAGCCATAAAATAAGAGAAATTTGTTCTCTCACAGTTCTGGAGGCTAGAAGTCCCAAATCAGTACACCTGGGCTTAAAGCAAGGTGTGGTCAAGGACTCTCCCTCCAAATGCTCTAGAGAAGCTTGTTTCCTGGTTCTTCCAACTATAGGTGATGCTGGCATTCTTTAGCTTGTGGCTACTCTACTCCAAACTTCAAGACCAGCATCTTCAATGCTCTCTCTGCTCCACCTTCACATTGCCTTCTCTTCTGTGTGTGTAAAACCTCCCTCTAATAAGAATACCTATGATTGTATTCATGGTTCACTGGATAATCCAGAATAATCTCCCCATCTTGAAAGCCTTAAATCTTCAAAGACTTTTTTTCTCTCCCCCCTTTGCTACATAAGGTAACAACAGTCACAGGTTCCATTATTAGGATATGGATATCTTTGGTGGGGAGCATTTCCATCCTACCATGGTGCTGTACTGCAACTTTTCTCATGTTAGACATGAGAGGCACCCGAGGAGGTTGCTAAACATGTGAACAAATATGGCTTGCTCAGAGATTCTGACTTAGTGAGGCTGGAACTGGAGGTGGGTCTAGGGGATTGCATTTTTGAAACCACACTAGCTAATTTTGGTGAACAACTTTGATTTTTAGAGAGACACTGTTCTAAAAGTACTCTGTTCCCATCTTTATTGCTCCTTAGTTCCACCACATTTGGAACAATAAGTTATCTGTCTTGTTTTGAATTTCCTAAAAGCTGATGATTTCCTTTCACACACTTAGCACTTACCAGAGCACTATTCTGAGTTTACAAATATTAACATTTAGTTCTTATAAGTACACTATGATGTAGTCACTATTGTGATCATTTTACATTTTACAAAGGAAACTGAAGATCAGTGTTAAATAACTTGCTTCAGGCTACCTGCTAGTAAGAGCCAGAGTCTAGAGTTGCACCATCTTAGTGTTAAAGCCATTCGTCTTACTCAACTTTTATGCCTGTTTGAAAAATCTTCCAAATGAAGCCTCCAGAATAGTATGAAATTATTTTTTAAAAAATATGAAACTATGTTCTTCCAAATCTCTTAGATTATTGGGAATGTTTAAAAGTGGTTCTTAAAGCTAAGTTTTGATATTGACTGGAATTTTATGGGACATCTGGCAAAAGTGAAGACGGTTCCATTATGATTGACAAATCCCAGAAATATTGACTCCAGAAAGTTCTCAATATGTTTTACTTTTACTTAGGTTAAAACCAAGGGTGGGTTAAACATGACTGAACAATGAACAGCAAAAGTATCAAATCCTCTTCAGTATGTACAGCCATTAAGAGCTGGCCCCAGAGTTCTGGATCCAGTAGGTCTGTGGTGGACCCAGGAATTCGCGTTTTTAACAGGTTTTTCATGTAATGCCGATGTGCCTGATCCTGAGACCACATTTTGAGAAGTATCACAGTGAACATTATCGAGGCCTGCCAGGTCAGAGACAATGGTTCAGATGCCAGGGGTACAAAATGCACAAACAAGACCCAAGGCTTGATGAGCTAATAGTGAAGAAAATCTAATGGGAAAGAGACATATTTTATAGATCATTTTAATATATAGCAGATGTCAGATAATATAGTATTTTGTCATCCAGACACCCCAATAGGTCAAGTTTAGTCAAAGGTAAAGTAATACAGAGCATCCTGATGTTTTACAATTGGGGGTGGGTGGGCACTGGGTTTAAACACAGGGGCATTCTACCTCTTAGCCACATCCCCAAACTTATTTTGAAACAGGGTCTCACTAAGTTGCTGAGGCTGGCCATGAACCTGCGATCCTCCTGTCTCAGCTTCCCAAGTACTGGATTATAGGTGTGTGCCACCACGCCTGGGTAGGCCCAGGGGCAGATTATTAGGACCAGTTTCCTTAATGGGACAAGTGAATCTATCATTAACTCAGAAATCTCCGAAGAAATAAAAAACTAAAAAGAAAATCCTGGGTAAATTAACCTGTCATCAACTACTGATTACATAACAAAATTGCCCAATGTTCTGAGCCAGTCATTACTCCACACCAGAAATAAAATATCTATGTGCTAAACTAAATGATTTCCCCCAGGGGCAGAAATCAGAAGCATGGTCAAGAAGGCATCACACATTCTCATACAATGTCTGTACTGGCTCCTGCTTCAACCTCACACGCTCTGGAGTCGCTTCTGGATGAGGACATTGTTGAAGGTGATGCTAATGAGTGTGCAGGAGTGCTCAGCCACTCTGTGCTCTCTGATCCAGCAGCATTATGTTCCAGGAGCCTATGTACCTGATGAGGTTCAAGTTTATAAGATTTTAAGTTTGAAGTATCTTCCTCCTCTTATTTTAGTTTTCCGATATGGCAAATGCTGCTAATATGATTTACCAATACCTCTATTCTTTTTTTCTGCCTGGCCATGATGCCTAAACTATACTTTTAGTTGCCTTTGTTTAGGATGTGCTTGTATGACCAAATTCTAGGCAATAAAATTAAGTGGATTAATGTAGACTCCTCCAGGCCTGACACATAAACATCTTCAATTCATAAAAGTTGCTTCTTTGCCCATTTGCCAGCTAAGTGGGCAAGACACCAAAGATGTATAAGAGGATAGAGCCTTAAGATGGAAGGAATCTGAGTCCATGACTGGCTGCATGGAACATCTCACCCCGTCCATTTGAACAAGAAGTAAATTTTCATTGTGTTAAACCACTGAAATGTAGGGGTTGTTTCATACAGTAGTTAGTCTGCCCTAGCTAATTATTATAATTATGACTATTTATAGAGTAAAGGTTTTAGAGAAAGTGAGAAATATGATTTATATTACAAATATATGCTCATTTTAAGTTTCATTCAGGCACAAATAAGAGACCTAAGGTGAGGAAATAGGGAAATACTTCCCAATCTGAGAACTCAGGCTAACAGTCACTTAAAATCTCATGGACTATAATTCTTCGAAGAATCATGATAGAGAGAGAAGCATCTTAACCTTTGACTCTGCTAGCCAAGTCTGAATGAACTCTAGCTGTTCAGATCAGGAAACATATAATTCAGATGCCACTCATAGCCAGGCATGGTGGTGTATGCCTACAATCCCAGAACTTGGGAGGTTGAGACAGGAGGATCACAGGTTCTAGGATAGCCTAAGCAACTTAGCGAGACCCTCAGCAACTTAGCGAGACCCTATTTAAGCATAAAAAGGTCTGGGATATAGCTCAGAGGTAGAATGCCCTTGGGTTCAATCCCCAGTACCAAAAAAATACCGGTTATTTGATCATTGACAATTACTACAAATAATACACTTTTGAACAGCTAGCCTATAAAGTCCAACCCTTAAGATCACAGCAAATCTCTCTTTCATTCACATTGTCCCGCCTTTTCTTGCATGAGAAAACACAGACCTTAATATCACAAGGTGACGGGGTCACTGTGTGCACACAGATCAAAACTGATTGTACTAACCCAGGAGGAGAAAAAGTGTGAAGCTATTTCTTAGTGGTATCACTACATGTCAGGGGTTGTCACGACCCTGATGCTGCGTAATGATTTCCCCACAGCTCCTCGGAGTACTTAGAGAGGAGCGAAGTCAATGGCCAGGTTTTCCCATCATCATCCAGGATCAAGCCCTAGTCCCTTCTTCATGTAAAAGTGAAGATTACTTTCATGTAAAAGTGAAGATAAAAGAACCTTCTTGCCGAAGATTCATCCAGAGCTAGATGCCCTAACCTGTGTCCCTGAGAATGAAAATCAATACCCTTGTCAATGAGCTTCTTTCTCCTGCCACGGTTGGTGCGCGTGGGCATTCACAGCTCCTCTCAGAGTTTCATTGCCCCTTGCCTTCCAAGCTAGCACACAACTGTCTTTCTTTGTCTTGTGTCAAATACAAAGAGAAAGAGGCTACTTCTTAAATTTTGGCTTCTATTATGTGAACATCTGTGAGCAAATAAACAGTGAATGTGGTTTTCATCTCTTCCCCTGCTTGGGACCCCACATTTCACTTCCAACCCTTTGAGGCCCAATGCACCTGGAGGTTGAGTCAAGGCTCAGTGGGGTGGCTTCAGATCCATAAATAATTCACAGACAATAAACAAAACAAGGACTCCAATCCTTTCACTGAGAGAGGAGGCTGTGTTTAGGAAATTACCACCTTAGGCCACAATTTAGGAAATTACTTTTCAGTCTCAAAAGAGCTGATAATGCAGAGATAAAAGAAAATTTCCCTGAATGTTATTAGAAAAATCCCTATCATTTTCCATTTGGAGTCCATATTGGTAACCATTAATAGAATATTATAGGAATTTAACCAAAAATACCACACTGAAAATCCTTTAAGCATTGTAAATATAAAAAAATAGCATCTTTAGTTGAAGAAAATACATTTCAAATTATCAATATAACATGAATTTTGGGAGGAATTATTTTCCATGGCCTTACTGCATAATCACGGAGACAAAAGAGACACGGGAGTACCCTAATCTGTTGGGACCTTGCTCATCTTTTCCTTTGATGAATTTGGAGAATGCCAGGCTGAGCCAAAAAAATAAGTCACCCTAAATGCCTATAGAATTAATGAGGCTCACTCCCTTGCTTCTCTGGGTGCTAAGATAAGGTTTAGAAGAGGAACATAGGGCTTTAGATGTGGTGATACCAATAATCTCTTTCTGAAGGTGGCCAGCTCCAGGAGGGACAGATGCTGTCACAGGGTAAGAGCCTTACAAGGGGCAACATCCCAATTACCCACCTCTATTTTTTAAAGCTTCTTATAAAAGCAGATACTCTATTCAAAGAGCTGTGAATGCCAATCCCCCAAATCCATTCTCATCCATACTTAGAGTATCTGAAGCCCTCTCTGGCTTGGAGAAGATCCAGGACTCAGCAGGAGGAGGTGGGCAGATGGCATGAGCAGCAGGGTGTGTGGAGTCACTTTAGGACCGTTGGACATCGCCTCTGCTCTCAGGTTCAATCCTTTGATAAATAAGAGCTCTCTTACTCTTGGTACCTTGAGATTGGTATGTTTGCAAGTATGAGGGACACGCTACCCACTTGGGTAAACACAAAGGTTATAAATGATTGGTAAAAATCTTTATATATAATTCCTATTGGATAACAACTGTAAGAAAATCTCTGTGTTGTTCCTTGTTCGTTCCTGTATTCATTTATTCAGCATATATATATATATATATATATATATATATGGAGTGTAGATATATGCAAAATATCACTTTTTGTGCTGAGGATACAGCTGTGAATAAACAGATGAGAACCCTGTCCTCGTGGTGTCTATGAGAATAACAGAGAACCCTAAAAAGTCAATAAACAAAGTACTTGCTGGTTGTGATAAGTCCCATAAGAGAATTAAAAAGAGTGCAGAGATAGAAGATAACAGAGAAGATTCACATCAGAAGTTGTGTTCATGGAAAGGTCTCTCTGACATTAAAGGTGACATTTAAGCATTTAAGGCTTGAGGCCCTAGAAGGAGCCAATCATACAAAAGGCAGGAGAAGAGCAGTCCAGGCAGAGAGAAGAGCAAGCTCCAAGGACCCGAGGCAGAAGAGCCCTGGGCCCCATGCAAAGGCCAGCAGGCTGGAGCCAGGCCAAGAGCAGACAGGAACCAGGACCTGGAGCGGGTGGTGTGCCTTGGCCAGGCATCCACAGATTTTAAGGCAACAGGAAAACGTTGAAGGGTTTTAAGCAAGAAAATGACATGATCTGATTTATATTTTTAAAAGCCCTCTTCTGCTGCTCTGTGGAAAACTGATTGGATAGGTTAAGAGGAGAAGGATGTCATGCTAAGATTCAAAATAATGGTCCATGTGACCAAGGAACCCACGGTTGATGTTAGACAAAGGCAAGTGAAGATATGACTCTGGTGCAGTTTCTGTGATGCAGGCAGTGGAGTACATGATCCCAAGGCCCCATCGCAGTACATAGAAGGGACAATTTGGTCTGATTTCCTGCCACTGATCAAATTAAGCCATGTTAAAGTCAGGTGGCTAGAGGCAACATTACTTGGTATAAGTAACATTCATGCAAAAAGTGGTACAACTTGAAAACCACTAGCATTTTATTAGAAACTGAATACTCTCCATATGGAGAAACAAAGATTTTTGCCAGTGATTGCCAAATTATAAAAAGAGTCTATTTCAAGTTTATTTGGTGTTCTGTGTTTTGGAATGGGTTTTTTTCTGGATGTAGTGAATGCTCAACTATAACCCTATACTGGTGACAAATACAGAAAAAAAATCTCTGTGGGCACACAGGAAGATCTCCCCCCTACAATCTGTCAAGCTGTGGAGCATAAAGCAGATTACTAAAGTCACCTTTTATCTTGAGGATACAATAGTGGCGCATCTGCTCTGAGGTCCAGGTGAGCAGTGAGGATCTGCATGGATGAGAGCAGAGGTCAAAGTAAGAGAGGAGGGTTGTAGTTGAACTGGGAGAAGGATCCAGAATGGGGAATTAGGAAATAGGGTGCCTACCTTCTTTACCTACTCCCCCTTCCCTCCTCCTTTGGCAAGGAGACTGGTCTGGGTATGACAAAATGGTATGGCAGCAAAGCAGGGAGCTGGGCCAGGGCAGAGGGATGAAGTTTCTCCTCCCCTTCTTTCACCACCTTTACCACCTGGAGCTAGAGACATGGTGACCAGCAGGCTGCAATGTAGAGAGCGCCCCCCTGCACATCACACCCAGTGCACAAACCTGGTGTTGCCACTTGTGGTGTTGCCACTTGGCTTAACAACTAGTTTGAGCTTTAATTTTCTCATCATAATTTGAAGAGAATATCCCTACTTAGAACTGCTTTGAAGATCAAATCAGAGGTGAATAGATTCTATATCTACTCTCTCTTCTCTTCCTTAACCACTTGAGAATACGCACTGGTCTCTCATGCCAGGAGACTCATCCTCGCAATCTGGGGGAAATGTCAGGAAGAAGAGGCTGTGTGTGCTCCCTGCTGGGTGGACAGTGGTTCCATAGAAGGAACAGACAGAATTAAGTTAGATGCTACTAAGTGAAAGATTGTTCATTGTGTTAAAAAAACACACACAAAAGTATGCTCCAAACTCTCCAGTCATTGTTCTGACATTAGCATCTGTCATTTCAGTTTCCTTCCAAAGCAATTTCTGAGACATAGGTATCTTACCTCTGATAAGAGACAAACAGGTATGCCTACCTTTGCAGATTTCCTTTCACCTGACAGTGGCATTTTGTAGACTCCTCCTGATTAATAGTTTTTATAATGGGCATTGATACAAGTCCTACTTGCTCCCTTCTTCTAAGTTCATCTGATTAACCACCATCTCTTTTATCTTTCTTATGCCAGTGCCTGGGGTAATTTACAAAGAAACCCAGCACAGGTGTGGAATCCTGTTAGGTGGAGGAAATTCCCCAACTGTAATAAAATTAGGCACAAATATTACAGAGGTTTCCAGAGACCTCAAGGTCTGATGGTGGTTCTGCATTCTTAGTTCTCCTGGGATGTGTTATCTTTAATTAACTTTTTGATCTCACTAAAGTCATATTCTAACCTGGGACTAGCCGAGGCAAAATGCCTATTCCCTTCTCTGCTAACGATGTAGCCTAGCGGACTTGAAAGGAGGGTAGGGCCACACACTGGGTACCTGAGTTTGAATCTTGGTGACACCATTTACAAATGACCTTAGTCAAGTAACACTGTAGAAAAGCAACTACATTAGCACCTATTTCATTTGGGTTATGAGGAAAAAGAAATTAACACATGTAAAATGTTTAGTTCCCTGGCACATAATTAGCTATTATTAATAAATGCCATTATTTTTTCTGTAGTACTGGGAATGGAACCCAGGGCCTCACACATGCTAGGCAAGTAAGTGCTCTACCACTGAGTTACATCCACATCCCAATAAATGGTATTTTTATTAGACAATAAGAGCTTTGTGCCCCCTCTCAAAATAGGGACTCCTGAACATAGCATAAGAAAACACTGCCCATGGTCCTCTCTGTCTTCCCTCAAACAAAAGCCTAACATAATAAAGTGTTTATTTTTTATGCCCGATTTAAAACAAAATTGAAGTGTTTTTTTTTTTTTTTGGTAAGTATCCCAGACAAGTATTCCAGCCACGTGTGCCTTCCACTGTCGGATGGCCTGTCTTGGGGCTCTCACCTTCCGCCCCTAGTGCGGAGCTGAGACTGGCAGACCAAGGTGTCCTAGGGGAGCCCCCGCCTGAGTGACAGCTGGCGCTGTCAAGAGTCGTTACCGCTGGTGCGCACAGACCTTCTGGCGAGGCGGGGCGGAGCAGAGGCACTGCGGTCTCCCTGCCCACCTGTCAGCCTTGTCCACGAACAGCAGAGAAATTTGCTCTTGTCTTCCTTCAAAGGGTCCAGCAAGCCCCAGTGCCTTCATTAATGCTTGCCTCTTCAATCCCCGCCTGCTTCCTCCCGTCCCCAATACATGCTCTCCAACCTATTCTTCCAAGAAGGGGATTAGCCCAATTAATCTCTGGACAAATGTCAAGGAGGCTGGGGGAGGGGGCACCTTTCAAGTGCTGCACCCCAAAGAGCAAATAAAGGCAGCAGCAGCACACTGCCGCATGACATGGTGACACCAGGGCCAGCCGGAGCAGCTGCCGGCACAATTGCTCCCCGTGTCCTAATCTTGGGCTTAGCTTCTGCGGGATCACTTTCTGGCCAGCCTGTCCTGAGCACCAGGCACATGAAGGCTCCTCCCGCCATCTAGGAAGGAGCTGGGACAGGAGGGCAGTTTCAGGACCAGAGGTAATTTGGGAGGCCAGCATTGCTCTCCTCTTTTCTCCACCTCTGCATCTCAGGCTCTTCAGCAGCCCCCTCCACTCTCAGCCACTCACTTTCCCCAGCTTCATAGCAGCTAGACTCAAAGGAAGGAAATGAAAAAAGGCAAGAAGTGGGTGCGAAGGGAGCTGCGAGGGGGGCAGGGGTGGAGGCAATTTTCATTATCTGGACACAAAATTGTCCTCCAACCCCAACCCAACCATAAGTTTCTTTGCCTGGTCTACAAGATCCTGAGAATAATCCTAGGAGGTTTTTTTTTGTTTGTTTGTTTGTTTGTTTTTTTTTTGCTATGATTCCCAGAAAGACTTAATTTGATCCATCCAAGGGAGTGACTGTATTTACAGTCATTCCCTGGAGTAGAGGCACCTCCATCGCTCCATTGAGGCATTCCAACTTTTAATCTGTAAGGCATTTTCTAGTAATTTAATCCCTCTCTCTTTCTTTCCCCATCCCTCCCTCTCCCTCGTTCTCTCTCTGTGGCCAACAAAACCTGGCTTAATCAGCAGGCTATTAAACAGCACTTCCCCAAGCTACAGTCCAATGATTCGGTAATTAATTTTCATAATGATGATCTGGAAGGATGTCTAGAGCCCCCTGGAAGCTCTGAGAATTATCTCCACCCTAGTGGCCATGCATATGCTTCGTGTGTGAGAGGACAGCCTGGTGTCCAGTCCTGGTGTTGACACCTAGAGCTGTGTGACCTTGCGCAAATGACTGAACCCCTCTGCCTACTACCACTTCTTCATCTGTGAGATGGCGATACAGCGTTTATTAAGAAAGATAACAGCTAACGCTCTAGTTCTGGAATGTGTCCTATGAACGAGACGCTGTGCCAAATGATTTACCTGAATTATCCTATTTAACCCTCACATTAACTGCCGGGTCGATATAAAGAGTGTTTCATTACAGTCTGATTTGTTCAGCAGTAGCAACACGTGCGTGGCATCGATGGTGACTGTTAGCCACAATGTCTGATTGACATAAACACCTTACTTCCTGATTGTTGGGGGCACAGGCAGTCCACTTCAGGCTGACAATTATTGCTGAAAATTAAAGTAAAAAATGTCTGGACTTCAGAAAGACAATCTGGCACATACAACAAATACAACACACTGGGCTGAGGCAGTGTCCTGTAACTGATCACATTAAAAAGATTTGCAGTAAGATTTATGAATATTCTCCCTAGAGAAGGCAATAAAAAGCTTCATATCATCTCACAACAGATTTTGTAGCCAATGGCCATTGAGAACAGGTAGTTTTGCTACCAAATAAGTTTGGAAAGAAAAAAAAACTTTTTGTTTGGTATTCAGAATTTCAGATAAGAGATTGTGAACTTTGTCATATGAAAACACTAGACTAAGAACTAAGACTCTAGTACTGGCTCTTACAGTAACTACTGTGTGATCCAGGACAAATTGCCAAATTTCTCTGGTTTCAGATTCTTCATCTACACAAACAGCTGTCCCTTAAGTTATGCAGAAGGAGAGATGAGGATCAAAGGAGATGGGGTTTACCACAGTGTTTTGAGTAAGTGAAGTATTTAGCAAATTCAAGCTGTTATCTTTTGTAAATGATTTTAGGGATGAGTATAGTTTTAATTATGCACTACTGCTTTTTGTTAGAAAGGTCCGGCATTGCTTATGTGGAAAGGGCACCCCAATGAGGCCTCTCTCACACACACACCCTTGCTGTTATTTCTTATGCATCAGTAAAGGTCAGCATATGCACATGTGTGGTGACTATGCTGCTGAGCTATTTCTCTGGTTTCATCTACAAAAATCACCTCTAGGAGACAATGACAAGCTGCTATGTCAACTTGCTGCAGGTTCTGACCCCCTGAAAGACCTTTTGTGCTTTGAAGAAGCAAGCTGTCCAAGTGTCAGGCTGATCCTAACCGGATTTTACAACATCTTGAAAATCTCCCTCTTCTGTGTGGTCTGTGGAGAAAGCACTGGTCTGGGAGTCTGAGGATCTGGTTTCTGGGTCCAGCCCAGCCTCTGAGCTTCTGCACAATCCAGGACAAGTTCCTGCTCTTCTTAGGTGAAGTCTCCAGCTTGGCTGAGCCTCATGAGACTTTGGATGCAGAAGAGGGCTGCCATTCAGTACTGCTGACAGAAGATGTCTCTTCTCAAAGGATGCAAACCTGGGATGGTTCTGGCTGGTCGGTGGCTGCCTGCACTGATGTCAGCTTAGCCGTGACAGCTGAGGCCAACACCACCCATTTCTGGCTGAGTCACACCTGCCTGCTTTCTCCTCACCATGAGTTGCTCAGCAGCCAGGGGTCAGAGCCCTTGACCTGTTTCCCCCATGCATCTCTTTACACTCTTTCAACTTCAGGAGCCTCTGTGGCCAAGTGATTGGGCCCATTAGACACAGCTCTACAAAATTAACCATGGATGATCTCCAGCATCCGTGGTAACCTTTCTGCCAGGGAGCAATTATAACCATAAGGTATCCTCTTTTGATGTTATCTTCTGGGAACAGAGGCTCCCCGGCCACTGAGATGCAATGAGGTGGGTGTCTCATAAGAAAGAAAATGTGCTAGGGGCTGGAGATGTAGCTCAGTGGTAGAGCATGTGCTTAACATGCACTAGGTCCTGGGTTCCATCAAGAAAAAAATAGGAGAGAGGAGAGAAGAGAGAGGAGAGAGAGGGAGGGAGAGAGAGGAAAGGGAGGGAGGGAGGGAGAGGGGGAGAGAGAGAGAGAGGAGAGAGAGAGGAAGTGAGAGGAAGAAAAGTAAAAGGAAAGGATTTAAAAAGTTTAAAAAGGAAAGAATAAGAATGGAGAGAGGAGAAAAGAGGAAGAAAGGTTCTAAATATTCTCTTTCATAGAAAAGGACACCCCACCCCAAGTAACCTTGACTATGTAACAGAGCTAGTAAGCACCTCAGTGACTGAAGGACACCCTGTATTTTTAACCTGCCAAGGCCCAGGACATGTAGGAAAACAGCAATGTCAATGTAACAAAGATGAAAGCACTGGACTCAAAATCTGAACTGTCCCTTCCCTCATGGAGACTCTGATCTAATCACTGAGGCAGACATACAAAGCATATTGTTATCTTATGTTTCTTATATAAAATATTGTGTAGAGGCTATGGATAAGACACCTATAGGTTGCTGTGGGAGATGTCACATAACCCATCCTGAAAGCCAGGGAAGGCCTCTTGGAGGCGGTGACTTACTGATGTCACTTGCTTAAGCTGTCTAGATCTCAGGTTCATCACATTTGTACTGGAATTCTTCATTTATGGTAGAAAATTCAACATAGAGATGTAAGATGCCGTAACATTCCTGCCTCCATAAGTAGTGGTGACCGAGTCACTACCTGTTGGTCTCTAGTACTGACAAAGAAGCTAAAGTTCTTAAAGCAGAAAACACTCGACCCAAACGGCCCACCAAGAATTTCTTGGCCCATGCCCCTTCCTTTTGCACTGCTGTTCTAAGACACACCAGAGTCTGAAGATGGACTGATAATTGTCCTTTAATGGCTTTTCTTTTTGGTAACTTCTAGCAAATAGGGTCACCCGGGCCAAAGAGCAAGCCGTGTTTCTTTGAGCATTTTTCTTTCTTTCTCCCTCCCTCCTCGCATCATGTCTGGATGCCATTACAGCCACAGCATTCTTTTGCCTAGAAGAAATGTTTCAGTATTCAGAACCTGTACTGCATGCTCACATACGTGGTGGCAATCCACTCACTGAAGAAGGAAGCAATAAGGTAACTAAGTAGGTAAGATGGCTAAGAGCAGGTAAAGCCACATTTTCTACCTTATGCACAAGTGATCACTCTATACTAGGTGTCATGGAGCATGACCAAGAGGGAGAAATCACTCATGTTTCACCCAAGAGGGAGAAACATGCACATTGTGACAGTTTAAAGGAAAACATATTACTGAGGAGGAATCCAGCAGCAAGAGCTACTTGGGTTCCTTGACTGGTGGCAGGAGCAGGTCTTACAGGTGAGAGGACAGAATGGTCGGAGGAACAGAGGCAAAAGACACAAGAGGGTGGAAGACTGTGATCTGCCCTTGAGGCAGTGCTCAGCCCAGACTGTCAGAAGTCAGGGGTATGCTCAGCAGGAGAACCCTCAGGGGCTCACCTGTGACCCACATGAACTAATGCAGACAATTACCTCATTCCTTGCCTTGCCTGACCCTGCGAGGATGTTCTAGAGATTTTAAAATACCAGTGAAGTCCTATGGGTTTGGAGTCACTGGCCGTGTGATGACTAATGTAAGGTTCCCATTTCCTTTACATGCCGTGGTCTCTGATGGCTGGACACTGCCAGGTGCCCTCTTTCTGCCTCAAATGGAAACAAGAGCTCATCAAAGGAAGAATGAACACCAACTAGTTTCCAGTAGTAATCTGAAAATTCCACACTAGGATGAAAAGTTAGATTGGAGAGTATATGAAAAAAGATAAGATAAAGTCATAAGGGCTTCAGATGTCAGAGTCATTCTAGATTTTTCTCTCCTCCTTCATCTCCTACAATCAATGGTCACATCTTATCATTTCCCCCTCTATATCATCCTGGTGCATCCACCACTAGCTTCTACTTCAAAGTCACTTAGTTCAAGCCTTTGTTACCTTTTTTCTTAAGTACCATAATAACATCATAATATGGATTGTATGGTATTATACAGAAGTTCAAACTTTCCCTCTGAAGGTTCAATAATTGAGTCTGCTGAAACAAATCAACAATAGACATATTAACAGAAGAGAAGGCACACACATTTATTAATGTGTATATGCACATGGGAATCACACAAATGTGAAATTCGAAGAAGGGCCAGAGGATTGAGGCTTAGACCCTCTTTATGGGGCAGAGGGAAGTAGGGGGTGTAGGCTATTTTAGAGGGGGAACAAGTGATTTTTAGGGAAGAGAATGAGCCTGAAGAATAGACAGTGGCTTGGAACAAAGTTCCTCTGGGTACTAGGTGTGGTTTATGACTTTTAACCTCTTCCTCTGATGTGAATTTAATCTTTCTCAGTTAATGAAATTTCAGTATTTGTAGGATTGTCTTTTGAGCCCACAAATTATGTATTTTCTATGTTGCACAATATACAATAGCATTATAGTAACACCTTCCATCCAATGCCTCTTTCAACATATTTTTTTACTTATTTTCCTAAACATATGGTCAAATCACTGCTTTGATAGCTACACATTGTACCCATTCCCCCTACACACACACACACACACACACACACACACACACTAGCTTGAACTTCAGTGCTCTCTGCTACTTGGTCCCATCTATCTATTCTTACTATTTAGCAGAAGAAGAGAATTAAGAAGTTGTTTTGCTACTGCTAGTGTAACATTTTATTAGTTCTTTTTATAATGCCAACTTCTTCACAAGAAGAGTTCCTACAAGTAAATTAATGACATCCTAAGATTCCTTCAGTATTTTCAGACCAAAAACATTTTAGCCTATGATTTATTCCTATAAAAGGAGTCTAAAATTTAAGCCTAACATTATGGTCAAGTCCAAAGTCTTTGATCATGTTTGGGACTTAACGATAATTTAAGAGTACCCCTGATCTGATTCTGAGTCAATTCAAGGTAAGAAATAAAGATATCTACTTTCTATTTAAACTGAAACAAGAGGATCTCATCATCCAACCTGGATGAGTGGCTAGAACTCTACCATCTTGTGGAAGATTTCCTGAAGGACAAAGCTCTCGTGGTCACTATGATTTCGATGTGGTTTATCCCCCAAGGGTTCATATGTTGAAGGTTTGGTCATCAGTGTGGCCATGTTGAAAGGTTATGAAACCTTAAGAAGTGGAGTCTAATAGAACTCTACTTCTTAGGTTATTGGGTACTTGACCCTTGGAAGGGATTAAGTAGTTCTCATGGTACCCCAGTTAACTCCCTTTATAGTGAGTTGTTATAGACTGGCTCCCCCTTGCTCTCTGGCTTCCTGCCATGTGATCATTCCCTCTCACATAAGCTCCTGCCCTGATGCCATGTGCCATGGGGCCTTCCTCAGAGGCTGAATCAATAGGGCTATCGAATCTTGGACTTCTAGCCTCCAAAACTGTGAGCTAAATAGACCTCTTTTCATTATACATTACCTGGCCTCCGGCATTTTATTATATCACTGGAAAACTAACTAGTACAATGATAATACAAAAGGGCATCTTTCTGATCTGCTGCCTGAGGGCCTCATAATTCTGTCTCTGGAGAGATATCAGATGTTGACCTTCAGATTTATCCTGCTGTAGACCCTCAATCCAGTTGAACCAATAGAGGATTACAGTAAAACCCATCATGACATTGGTCATTCAAGTGGAATCTTCCCTGTAATTAAGATTTCCCCTTTCTAGAGGGTTATACAGGCACCACAGTATAATAGTATAAAAATATATATGTGCTTAAGAGTCTTTAATTAGTAATTTTATGACATTAGACGTAATATTGCTATATTTAGTCTGTATGGTCCTCAGTTTCTTTATCTATTAAAAAAACTGCAGGGCATGGTGGTGTATGCCTGTAATCCCAATACTTGAAAGGCTGAGATAAGAGGATTGCAGGTTCGATGCCAGCCTCAGCAACTTAGCAAGACCCTCAACAAATAAACTAAAAAAGTGAAAATGGCTGGGGGTGTAGCTCAGAGATAAAATGTCCCTGGGTTCAATCTCCAGAACCAAACCAAAACAAAACAAAACAAATGCAGGTGTTATTATACAGAGCTCTATCAGTTAGGGTCTAAACAAGAATACAGAAATTACTTGAAATGCTTTTAGTGGAGGGTATGTAATACAGGGAACTGGTTATACAGGAGATGAAGTCTACAAGCCAAAACAGATAGTGGGGTAATACAGACACAAGCCAGAGCAGGGAGTTTAACCATCCTTTGATGGGACAACCAAGGGAGAAGAAAATGTTACTAGAACCTTGGTGTGGAGTTACTACATGGAAGGTAGACTCATGGCCTGTGGTCTTATGGGAGCTGGAATCATAGAGAAGATACAACCCAAGGCAGAGAGGGAAGGAGAAACCCCCTACCTTACATCTCCACCAGTGCCTCTCAGTGCCCAGACCCAGCCAGGAACTGGTGGACAGGAGAGGCTGCGGTCCCCCTGCCAGAGCAGAAGGAGGGCGAGATGGGATCCAAAGGCCAGCAGCTCAAGACCTGCCCAAGACTCCACATAATTACTGTAAGGATTAAAGGAGGCATCACATAAAAGCCCTCATCACAAGGCCTTGTGCATAATGAGCTTTCAATAAAAGCTTGTTTGTTTAATAATATAGCACTGTCCACATACAGGGCATGATGATTCACATGTTACCAAATCTATTGGTACAAAGTAAAGCTGCTTATTACTTATATTTATTGGAAAGAGTTAAAAAAGTCAATAAAAATGCATGACCACCTTCCAAAGAAGAAGCTGCAGATGGTATTTGTGATTTTCACAGAAGTGTCTCAGTTAAATTAATTGCTTGTCCATTAAATTTTTAAGCTGGCAGCTCTTTTTTCTAACGTGATCATTTCGTGCAGAAACTAACTGCCAATTAAATGAGAACAAATGACTAGCTAATCTCTAAGGCTACTCCTGGCTCTACCATTCTAAGACTGTTGAGTGGCATCAATGATAAAATGATTAAAGAATCCAGGGTAAGTTCTGCCCTAAATCAAGTATCACTTAAATAGGTATCAAGAATACACACTCTTCCAAAAATCTCAAACACACAATGAACAGAAAAAAAGGCATTTTAATTCTCCTAGCTTTGAAAGAGGACTTTGCCAAGATAATTTACTTGAGAAATATATCTTTCCATACTATAAATGGACATTGAAGAGACCTACAATTTGTTTTAAGATTTCTCTGCTCATGATACAAACATTTACATACTCTGGATATAATTCAGAGTGGATTTGTTACTCATAAACTGGTTGAGGAATATCTTCTGAAAGTGATGCTTTCTACCACGGAGGATGATAATAATAATAACAATAATAGGTCATATTTTTTGTGGTACTAGGGATTGAACCTGGTATGGGGGGGTTCTACCCCTGACCTACACCCTAGACCTTTTTATATTTTATTTTGAAACAGGATCTCCCTAATTTGCTCAGACTGGCCTTGAACTTGCAACTCTCTGGTCTCATCCTTCCATGTACTGGGATTACAGGCATGTGCCACTGAGCCTGGCCATAGGTCGTATTTATATGATGTGTATAAATAGTGCCTAGCATTGTTCTAGATCATTACATTTCTAGATCTATACATTTCTAGATCTATACATTTCCTTAACAAGTTTATGAAGTAGGTACTATTATATTTTCCATTTATAGATAAGGCAATTGAGGCACAGACAGGTTAGGTAATTTGCTTATGGTCACAAAGCTTGTAAAGTAGGACAGCTCGGATATAGGCCTAGCCATCTGACTCTAGAATCCAAGCTCTTCACCAAGCACCGTGCTAAGGAGGAAAAGAAGAGGATATGCACATTCTAATGTGCAAAATGTAAGCTGTTCTCCCCCACTTTTGTGAGTATTTCTTTTGTGGTTGGCTTCTACCTAGCCCTCCAACATGAACTTGTCCAACAATCCCTCTGCCCACTCCACTTCCATGCATCCCCCATTCTCACCAAGCTCCCCTTCTCCATAGGGCCTTTGCAAATGCTATTTATTCCCTCTGCCTGGAATGCACTTCTCATCCCCCATAACCTGGGTGAGCTCTTCAGTCCCTCAGAACAAGCCCTGGTCATAGGCCTGTGTGGGACAGAGTGCCCTCTTTCCTAGCCCTCCTTAGAGTTATAGGTTAACATTTGTTTATGTGACTTGTGTTTCACTCACTCCCTGAAGTACCCTCAGTATCTGGAATATAATTCATATTCAATAAATATTTATTGACTGGCTTATTAATTGATTAAATATGTGTCCCCTCACTGGACTGGAGGAAGCCATGTGTGTTTATGCTCCCCTTGTGTCCCCAGACCCAGCTAAATGTCTGACACATAGATGATATCTACTGAGCAAAGGTGTAAACTAAAGCTCAGTTCTCTTGTCTATAACAAACAATTATGGCATTTCCCATGACTCTTTTTAAAAAATAACCTCCAGTTCTTTTCCTTTCCAAACAAAAACTCCAACATGACCAGAAGACAGGGATTCTACCACTACCCCTCGCCCCCGTGGTCCTCAAATCTGACAGGGCAGGCAGAAGCTACAGGAGTAGCCTGCCAGGGTTGCCGTCTCCTCCACAGGCTGCTGCCTCCCTGAACAAGAGTTCAGGGACCTATCAATGCAGTTAGCATATCCTCCAACTGACAGTCTTCTGACCCCACTTCCACCACCATCCCTCAGCCCTCTGATGTCCATCTTAGACTACACATGTGTTTCTAATTAAGTGTGATTCTGGCAAAAAGAAAAGCGATCATCAGAAAGGGCAATAATATCCCCCAGACAACTCCTGGCACGATGATAAGTTTCCCTCCTCCTTTGAAGGTCCAGAGGATGGTTCTCCATGGCTTTGGACCTGTCACCATTGTCACAACCCTTTCTGAAAGCTATAACCACCTGCTGATACCAGTGACAGCTCTGCTACTGAAAACATCAAAACCCTCTCCCCAACTCGATGTGTAGGATATTTGCCTTCCCCACATCAGCAGGGGGCTGACCTCGGTCACTCTGGGTTGAAAGTATCCTTAACCACTGACCCAAAGAAAGCACAGGGCTTGGAGCTCTGGCACTCGATTTGGAAAGGTGCTGACCTCTGGCCTGGGAAGCATGCAGCCACATGACACATGGCCAGCATCAGCTCTGAAGGTAGATTCCTGTCGTCTCTCTCTTGTTTATAAGCAAAAACTGACGTAGAAATAGCTAGATAGATATAGGGGTGCCTGGCAAGAACTAAGATCCAATCTTTTGGAAAAGAAAAAAGCTTTTAAATAAGCCAGGCACAAAATGGCAAATATGGTTTGTATATGGTTTGTCCCCTCTGAAACTCGTGTTGAAATTTAATCCCCATTTTGAAATATTAAGAGGTAGGATCTTAAGAGGTGATTGGTGCTCTGCTCTGATGAATAGATTAATCTATGCAGGCAATTAATGGACTAATAGGTTGATGGGTTATCTCGGGAGTAGCTCTGCTGTGAAGGCCAGATTGGTCAGTGCTCTCATGCCTACGCTCCTTGTCTCCCTATGTAGTGTCCTGCACCACCCAAGGACTCTGCCAGTAAGGCCATCCTCAGATGCAGCCCCTTGACCTTGAATCAGAACCGTGAGCCAAAATGAACCTCTTATAGTCATAACTCAGCCAGTCTGCGGTATTATGTTTTTAGCACACACACAAAAAAATAAAACCCCGACTAGGACAGTATGATTCCACTTACATGGAATATGTAATGTACATACAGTAGTCAGACTCATAGAGATAGAAAGTAGAATGGTGGTTAACAGGGGAAGAGGTGGTGGTGGGCAAAAAGGAATGGGGTATTACTATTAATGTGTATCATCAAAATTGAAAATTTTATGTTACATATATTTACCACAATTACAATGAAAAACCAGCTAGGCATGGTGGCACATGCCTGTAATCCCAGTACTTGGAAGGCTGAAATAGGAGAATAGCAGGTTCGAGGTTAGCCTGGGCAATTTAGCAAGACCCTCAGCAACACAGTGAGACCCCATTTCAAAAATTAAAAAATAAAAAGAACTGGGGGTGTAGCTCAGAGGTAGAATGCCCCTGAGTACCAAAAACTAAAATAAATAAAATGAAAAGGAAAAACCAAAACAGAAGCTTTATGGGACTGGTCCCAGTTGGTCTTAAGGTAAAACAAACAAATAAATCACAAATCCTTTCCTCTTGAGCAATTACCTTTTCACGTTTCTATTACATCTCAATACAGGAGCTTGAAACATGGTGATTTCTTTATGAATCAGACCATATTGCTAATCCAAATAACTCCCAAATTTAGTAATTTCACATAACAAAAGGGTTATTTCTTGCTGTCTCTGCAGGTGGACTGTGGGTCACTAAGGAGATTCCATCAGAGACTTGGGCTGCTGGAGCAGCCATTCACCTGGAGAGAAAGAAAAGAGAGCAGAGCATAGCAAAGCACGGGCTGGCTCTTAACATTTCCCCCCAGGAGAGACACACCCCCTCCTGGGCCAAAGTAGTGGCAAGGCCACATGTAATTCAGGGGGATGGAAGGGAAGAGGAGGGTGGGGAAGCGTAATCCCGCTGCATTGCACACTTGGAAGAGGAGAACAATGCTGTGGACAGTCCCTGTGAATCCCACAATGTCTTTGTGAGTGTGTGTGAGTGTGTGTGTGTGTGTGTATGTGTGTGTGTGTGTGTGTAGTACTGGGCATTGAACCCAGGGACATTCTACCTCTGAGCTATACCCCCAATCTTTTTTATTTTTAATTTCAAAATAGGGTTTCACTAAGTTGCTGAGATTGGCCTTGAACCTGTGATCCTCATGTCTCAGCCTCCCAAGTACTGGGATTATACCACTGTACCCAAGCTCCCACAATGTTTTTCTGGCATCTCTGGATTTTGTACATGTCTTTGCATTTCCAAAATTTATTTATTTTAGTTATAACTTATATAATAGTTATATATATGTATGTATATATATTTATATAGATGATAGATAGATAGATAGATAGATGATAGATAGATAGAGGAATGATAATATATAGTGTAATCACAAGGAAAGTAAACCTGTCCCACCACGAAAGGCCATCTCGAGCACCCTGCCAGCCAATGCATGGGCTGCTCTGCCAACAGGGAGGAGGAGGCTTTCTTCCTCCCCTCTCTTCTTCAACTCCCTTCTTTCCTTGAGCCCAGAGTCAGAGGAGCCCCGAGCATAAAAGACATGCTGCCACATGTTTTATTTGGGGAAATAAAAATGTAGTCTTGGCCTCAGAGGAGAAGAAGCTTTAAAAGGAAATAAACCTATCTTGAAGATTTATTTTATTCTAGGCCTCCTGGCCTTGGAAGGCTGAGAAGTTGCAACAGGTTTTAGAGGTGCTAGAGATTCCATAAATCGACATGGCCTTCACCCATTGACACTATAAGTTCAAGGGTGGAGCCCCAAGCAAGAATCCCTGATCCTCCTATAATGGCCAGATAAATATCCCTGTCAGAGAAAAGCCTCCCAGTGCGGGCCCTCAGAAGAGAGAGCAAGCTGAGAGAGTACTAAAGCTCAAACCAGACTCAGAGGCCAGTGTCACACCAAATGCACAGGACAGGAAGTACTGGAAGACATGCACATGGGGTCCCTACATGCACACAAGTTCAAATGCAGATTAGCATCATCCTTGCTTGCCATTCTCCTGCCCCAGGTAACTGTTTATTTAATTTGTAGAAATACAGGGAGGTTAGGAAAGCTCACACATCAGCATACCTCAACTCTTTATCCAATAGATCCAAGTATTAACAGGCAGAGAAACCCTGGCCCTGGTTTATGTTACTTGCTAATTATAGCTTTGGGAAGATTTTCAAGTATCTCTGGCAGATTGAGAAAGATGTTGTAACAACCATTAGCTAAAACAGAAAAGGAATATTGTAAAGTATAAAATCTAGTTTGATGCTGACAAAATAGCAGCACCAGTAGTCTAAGTCAACACATGAGCATATTCAGCAATTCTTTATTACTTCAGTTTTTATTGTTGTTACTTCCTTCTTGGGATTAATTACATTGCATAAAGAAACATCCCAGTCCCCAGTTATAAAGTCAGCTACTGTTTAAGCTTCACGTGTGCACTGGCAGACCCTTGGAGAAAGATTATTTTTTAAATACAGCAACAACAAAAATTACTCATCATTACAATGACTAGGTTCTGATTCTAATGGGGGACAAACTAAAGGACTGAAAAACAAGCAAAACTGCATGATTTCATCCTGGAACTATAAATCAAGGACAGTAACTCAGTGATAAAAGCTTGGATTTTGAAGTTGCATCTAGGTTTCAATTAAACCTAGATTTACCAACAACATTTATCAACAACAAGATAATAACTACATAATGCAATCACATCATCTCAGTTTCTTTGCCTGTAAAATAAGGAAAACAGCATCTGCTGTCTAAATTAAATGAGATAATCCCCGTACAGCTCTTAGGCTATCTCAGACATAGCAAGTGTCCAGCAAAGGCTATGTGTTACCACTGACAGCATTTGATAGATTTACGAGGAAGGGAATTCCTGAACTAAAATCAAGTCATATCTTGACAGTCGCCTACATGTCCCAAGATGCAGAAAGACAAGGTGAACCTGACTGACATCCTCTCTTCCTAACCCCAGTGGCATCATTTTCTGGCTTCACAGTCTACTCACCCAGAGATTGGGGGTGACAGAACTAAACATTTGGTTTTGGTGTCTATCTTGACACACACTGAAAGTAGCAGGTTTTTGTTTGTAGAGATTATTCTGTTGCTTAATCTCCAGGGAAAACCAGTGAACACATTGCTAATAAAGTTGTACCTTCTGCCTGTAGCTTCCTGAGCACAAACAGGTATCTGACTTTGAGAGACAGGGACCATGATACTCTCTGATACAAACAGATTAACAAGAATAAAACTTAGAAGATATCAGATATTTTCTGTGGCTTCCTCTGACTCTTGTCCATTGGTATTGCTGTTTGTAAACAGAAAGACCTGCATTTGGATATGCATATTTATTTTCAGGGTCTTCTCTTCCTTTTAACAATGGCGCCACTATGACAAGTCCTTTTATCAGGTCCAATAGCCTGAGTACTCATCCTAAGTTTCTCATTAGGAAGAAACTCTAAACTTTTGATTTCTAGCCTTGTCTGCAAATTAGAATCACCTAGGGAGCTTTTAAAAGTCCCACCGAGCAGGGTGTGTCCAGATCAATTGAACCAGACTCTCCGGGGAGGAGCCCACACATCTGGATATTTTAAAGAGCACCCCAGATAATGACAGTGGGTAGCCAATGTTGAGAAAACAATAGAGTTATCACCATGACTTACAATACATTGAGAAAACAAAGAAGTAAGCCTAACTAGAAGTTGGTAATCAGTTCCTCCTGAAATTTTACCTGATAGATTAAGAAAACAGATATTGCTGAAAACACACACACACAAACACCACAGATGCACCACACAAGGACCCTCCTGCTGCCCCAATTTGCTCTGACTTCCAGCTGGGAGAAGAATTTCTGCCCCTCCCTCAGAAAATTTACTGTCTGCACCCATCTCATACCCTTAACATGATAGCTCCTCCATAAGAGTTGGTAACCACCCAGACACAGAAAGGTAGGCGGGAAGGAATGTTCTAGTCCTGCAGCATGCAGGGGGAGAATGAGCAGGAACAACGGGGCAGTCTGGAGGCCATGACAGAGCAGAGAGGAAATCAGCAGGAGGGACAAGCCTGCTCCACATTTGCTATGTGAAGCGTCAAGTCATAAACAGCACCAGGCATCTCACGAAATGAGAGAAGGCAGATTTGAGTCTATACCTGATAAAGTTTAGGGTATTCATGTTTCCTTTTTCAGCTTTCAGGCTCAGCAGGAAAGCCATGAATCCCTCACACCCCTACCTGGGAGCCACTGACAAGCTCAGATAATTTCTGACTCCAGCTCAGAAGCTAAGACTCTGGATTTGCCTCTTACTTCCCTCCAAAACAGTTTGCATATTTTTGACTCCTAAAGAAATAAAGGTCTCTGTGTTTATTTTCTCAGTTTCCTGCTGTGACTGGAGTTGAGAATAGCAAGCAGAGGTAGCCCTTACCTGAAGCTCAGACTAAGGGTAGGGGCCACTTGCTTCAAAAGCAACGAGGAAGCCAGGAGGGGCACCAGCAAGGACAGAGCCAGAGAAAGCGATGGGGCAGGGGTGTCCTGGCCTCAGACTTCTCCTGGTTGGGGGATTCCACTTGAATATTCATAAGTGAAAAGCAGCTTCTCACCAGAGACAGAGTCTCGAATTGAACATATGTGTAACAACAGACTGCTGTGCCAGGGGAGGGGGAGCCTGGTTAATTTCTCTCCAAGGATCCCACAAAAGATGTGAGGGTTTTCAGGTTTGGGAGCCAAAGCCCTGAGGGCTTATGGACGGTGACAGATGGCCATTTCCACGCAGCCTATAGCACCATCCTGTGTCCTGTGCGCCACCCCAAGTCTCGTCCCCTCTCATTCACTTTATTTCCAGGGCTTTTTCAAGATTTATGATCACGAGGCTGACTTGAGGATAGAGGACAAATGTGTTTTATTTTCAAGAGTTAGAGAGCATCCTCAACTCTGAAGTCCTTTATTTATTTTTTTAATTAATTAATTAATTCATTCATTAATTTATTCATTCATTTATTAAATGGTGCTGGGGATTGAACTCAAGGGCTTTCTACCTCTGAGCTACACCCTCAGCCTTTTTTATTTTGAAGCAGGGTCTTGCTAAGTTACTGATGGCCTTGCTATGTTGCTGAGGCTGGCCTCAAACCTGCAATCCTCCTGACTCAGTCTCCCAAATATTGGGAATACAGGCATGCATCACCAGGCCCGGCAAAGTCCCTTTAATGAGTAAATACTGGCCTAATGTTACAGACTTCTGATCCATTTCTGACCTTTCTTCTAAGACTGATCTCCTTTTCGCACCTTAAAAAAGGTTATTTCTCTAGATTTTCACCCATTTCTCCTGACTGCTTTCAACCGCTCATCTCCAGCTATTAGAAGAACCAGCAGTATTATTTTGGCAATAGTGGGACAGTTTTTTGTTTCCTATTAGGTGCTAGATACTGTTCTTATTTTAATCAATTCCCTATGACTCAGCTTCCTCATCTATAAAATGTGGAAAAGAGATGAGAGAGAAAGAGAGGGAGATTATGAGGATAAACAAGGAAAACACTTAGTGCCTATGTGTAATGAGTGTCAAGCAGTGTTTGTTGTCAGTGGTTGTTATTTACAATATATTGCTAGCTTAGAAATATAATGGAGTCAGAAGGGATTGGAAGGGATGAAGAATAAGGAGAAAGCAACAATATACTGAATTTCTACCTTCTAAATAGAGTCTATAGTGATTCTTACATAATTTTACTGGATGGAAAGCTCAAAATCCACAGTATAATATTTTGGATTATTTCCTCATTAGTCCATTACCCCGCATTTGTCCAGATTTCAGCAGTTTCTTGCTCCCTGCATTCAACACGGAGAGACTCGCCTTGTCACTTAAAGCCTGAGCTTGGAGTTCCATTGCCAGGGGCGCTCAGTGTTCTCAGGCCACGCACTGCAGCAAGTTTCTCCGCATCTTTAATGCTGAGTGTGTCTTCTGACCCACCAGCTTCTGAAGGGTCAGCTGATTCCCTAGCTGGATGTCTGCCTCTGCTGATTAAAGAGACCTTTTATTAGACCCTGGCACCTTCTAACATGTGCTCCTTTCGTTCTTTCTCCAAGCACATAATTTATGACCTGTCCACAGCCTCCCACACATTGGGTGCTTTCCTGTGACCCCCCTTGAGCTAACTCTTCATCTTTTTAGAAGATGCTTTTCCCATCCGCTCTGATGACCAGCTGCCCTCTGCCAGCTGGCCTCAGAGGGCTGTTATCCAAACACCTGGCTGTTTTGATCTGCCACACACATTTTTCCAGGACTCGTAATAAGGTTTTAAAAAATAATTAGTGGTCAAATGTCCCTTTTCATTTTCTCTTCTCGGTGACTAAGGCAATTGCCTCTTTTTGAGTCCTTTAGGAAAATCAGATCCACAAAGAACCACGCTCAACCCCAAAGAAAAACAGACTGCTGATCAGATTCAGGGCACGCAACATTCTAAATTTCTTTTTCTGTCTTAATTTAAGTGAACTTGCAACGTTCTTTTCCTGTCTATGATCTCCAATTAGAGGAACATCGCATGTTTCAGCAGTCGAATGTGCCAACAATCCTTCGTATCTCTGCACTGTATTGCCAGGGTCATTGGAAATACCTGATATTAATGTATTTCAGATATGGCGCCCTGGCACATACTGGGCAATCAATAACTGGCAGTCAATAGCCGTGACTGTTGCCATCATCACAATTTGATACCATGCCAGCTTACCCACCTACACGTTAATCACACATGCTTTAGAGTGGCACTGACTCAATGAAGAAATTTAGTTACCAGCCATCTTTGCCAAGTCACATTTATCGTCAGTAACTCTTGAAGTGGCAAAAATCTTTGTTTCTTTGTTAAGAAAAAAAATGTCCATCATATGAGAAAGATAAATGCATGCATCTTCCAATGAAGATATGATTTGAGAGAAAGCTAATTAGCTATATAAACATTTCATTATTTGTAATGTCAGGGAATACTTGAAGATCTTAAACATACTTCTGGTGGGTACCAATGTCTCATTCTATTTTGCAAATCATATTGTATTATTTTATAATCCTAATAACAAAGAGGATAGCTTTGGCTTAGTGAAAGTGAAGGATAATTTCCAGCTGCACGATGTGATAAGAGAAGGGATCGATTGGCAGATTTAAAAAGCATCCCTGTCACTTCCTCTTCTTCCTGGGGGCCTGATGGTGAGGGGACCAAGGGCTCCATAAACAAACAGGAACTGCTTCCATGTAAAACTCCTTAAAACTCAGAAGGTGAGCCACAACTCCAGGGGAAAGAAATCTGGCTCTAATCTTCTAGCTGCTAAGAAACTTTCAGCCCACCAGATGTGATTCACAAAATGCTAGGCATAATAGCCAATGGATGGTGAATCAATTAATAGTGATTGCCCAGAGCAGTATCTTACAAAGGTCTCTAACACCAAGGCTGAGCCTCCAGGAAAAGCATGCAGTGATTGACTATTAATGTCTGCAATGGGTACAGCGAGGAATAGGAAAACACATGTGCCAGGCATTTAACCATCATGAGCACAGAGCCCATGCTAGCCTAGACTCTTAAACTTCCCTATCTAGGTAATCCAATGTTGTAAAATTGTAAAAATGTTTAAATTAGAAACACAGTAAAATTGCAGTTAAAATACAGAACTGTAAACTGACTAGATATCTGCCCCTCTGAATGCTACCTCTTCTCATCTGAATGGAAAACTAAATGAGAACAAGATATCAATTTTTAAAAAGCTGTTTCTTTATCTGCAATGTAAGGCTGAAATATTTCCTAGCTCCTGGAATTATTATGAAACTCAAATTACATTATACTAGGAAAGCTTGTAGCATAATAAATGACATTAGGCAAGAACTCAAAAGTATTAATATTTAATATTACAGTGGCACTCAAGTCATAAAATCATGATTTTTAAGGTACATATCTTCATATATTACACTGATTGATAGTTAATTTAAGACAGCCCAGCATGACTTGCTAATGAATTTAACTAAGAGATAAGAGAGATACAACCAAAAAATAACATGGTTGAGTTCTCTATTCTTTCTGTAATGTGAGTGACTCACATGGATTATACTGTTATTAAGTGTTCATTTCATTTACATAGTATATAAATACATAGATGGTGACACAAATAACATTTTTAATTATGCAAAATAATTTCCCCTCAATTATGGTGTCTGAAGCATCATAAGTCAATAATGTCATATGGCACTGCATATATAATCAATAACATGTTTTCATCAAAAACCCTGACAATTCATAAGGGACACTAATGAGACTTCCTTCTGAGAACAACATAATGTGTTTGTGGTCAAGACCCTCTGCCAAGTCTTAATATGACCACTTGGAATCTTCATTCCTCTCCCCAACTACATTCCCCAAGACTTTCTCTGTCCAAACCACCTCCTACACACACACACACACACACACACACACAGACGCACACACGCGCATGCACACACTCACATATGCACGTGCACACACACAGAGTTTTATACTAAACTTGACCCTTATTTCATGGAAAAAATTATCAATTATCAATTAAAATTATCAATCCTCAACTCCCTAAATTACTTCCCTTCACCTCTGTAAATTTGTCTACATCCAACCTATCTCCAGCTTCTTCTAGGCTGTCTTTTAGAAGATTAATTCTTCTTCATGAGGCCTTATTCTTTTATTCTAAACTTGTTCAGTTACCTTCTTCTCCCCTTTTATTTTAGGTCCCTGATCCGACCAGGCCCTACTCACCAGCACATGTGTGTTAAATCTTGTCACTTCAAAGAGCCCCCCAACCCATGTCTCCTTCTTCCATCCCTTCTATCATAAGACAGCCCTCATAGTTTCAGGTTCTGCTCTTTCACCTACCAGTTGCTCTTCAACTACACAATGTGATTTCTAGTATGAGAGCTCCACTGAAAGCACCTTGGCAAAGGGCACCATTGACCTAATCACCAAATCTTATGGGCATTTTAAGTCCTTCTCTTACATGATTGCTTGGAAGCTTCTGACACCACTGACTTTGTTTATCATGCTACCAATCTCTCCTTCTGTTTCTAATACCATGCCTTCTTAGTCCTCCTTTGACAACTCCTCTGACCATTCTTTCGTAATTCATCCAACAGTTAGTCATTAAACAACTGCTATATGTCAATAAGCACCTGCCAGGGACAAGGGTGAAAGGTTGAACTATGCATAGACAGCACCATCAGTACCTAAGCACAAAGGGACCCAATAGGCAAACCGTCTATTTTACTTGGTATAGTAACTCCAAGAAAGTATGTAGAAGGGGCACTTTTCCTGGGGAGGGAACTGCTTTGGAGCTGGGTCTTGAATGGTCAGTAGGAGTTTGCTAGGTATAACAGTTGAGCAAAGAAAAGAGGCAGGGAATCGTCCTGGCAGAGGAAACAAGTGAAAAGGCCCAGAGATTATGATAGTATGGATGTTTAGAGAACATCAAGTGGTTTAGTTTGACTGGTGTGTAGATTAATAAGAGGAAATGGGGTAAGGTAAGATCAGCATGATAAACAAAACCCTGATAACACAGGCCCACAAAAACATCTGCTGTTACCCAAATGTCTACACTTGGTTCTCTCCAGTTTTATCCATCCCTGTTGCTTCACTTCCCCCCTGGATTTCCATGACTGCTAAATCCACAACACTGGGCAGGACTTCTTTCCTGAGTGCTGGGACCCAGTGTCCAACAGCTAGTGGTAAGTACACCTCCATCTAGATGTCCCACAGGCACTTATATTGGAAACAAAGCCCATTATAATTTAGCCCTCTCACAGAAAAAGAACCATCTTGAACTGTTATATTCCTTATTTTAATGCCTAATAGTTTATCCTATGGATAAAGCAAGAAACCTGCAAGTCATTCTGATCCTCCCTTTTCCTAATACACCATCCAGGTGGTGACTCAGGATCCATAAAGTGAACTTTACACTATTTCCATTATTTGTCTCCTCCTCTTCTTTCCTCTACTTCTGTTCATTTAGTTCCAACCTTGCCATCATTCCTTGCCCATACAAAGCCTCTGCACCCATTACTCTCCTTGAATCTAACTGAAGCATGTGCAGTCTAACCTCTCTAAAACCACAGTACAATCCCTCTGAAACAGTGCTTATCCAACTTTCATGTTACACACACACAAAAAAAAGTCCTCTGGAAAGCTTGCCAAAGTAATTTGCTGGGCCCCCTTCCCAGAGACTGATTCAGTAGCTCTGGGTGGGGTCTGAGAATTTACATTTCTAATAAAGTTCCCAGGTCATCAATGGTTAACACAGCAAGCACACAGACCACACTTGGAGTAGTACTGATCTAAAACAGATCTGATGTGGCTACTTCACTGCTGAAATGCCTTGTGAACACTTCTATTTGGGATTTAAGACCCTCCATGATTCAGCCACTGCTGACCTCTGCCAACTCATTTCTTATCACACCCCCAGTCAGCTGCCTGGATTTACTTTGCTTTAGTTCATGCTCATCAATCTCCCTGTAATCCCTCTCCAAAGCACCCCTGGGCTCACCCGGCTCTCCCTGGCAAACACCTAATCTTTTCAAACTCGTCTCTAAGGTAGCATCCACTAGGAACCTTCATGTAAGCTACTTTCCGACCTTGTCACCCCAAAACTGACAGTCCTATCTTCTAAGACTCCACTACTTATATACTTCAATTTGTCCATATAAGTATTTATATTAATCCACAAACACTTCACTTTACATGTTTATGTAACTGTCTGATATTTGTCTACAGACTTCATGCTCTTCAAGGACAGGACTGTGACTCTCCTCCATATTTGTACCAGCATATACAACTCAATATCATTACTCAGCAGTTGCTCAATAAACATTTAATCAATAAACAAAAATTATAATAGCTATAACTTAATAGGTAGCTAGTATATGAATACCATGTGCTACACTCACACACATATATATGATATGTATATGAGTTCATTTAATCCTCACAAGTCTATGAGGTGAGTATATTATAATCTCCATGTTACAGAAAAGGAAAACAACGCTTTTAGAATTTAAGTAACTTTCCTAAGGTCACATATCTAGTAAGACACATATCTAGTGAGCAAATTATAAATTAAAGCCATTTCCAACTTCAGAATCTTAACTACATTACTACTATGTCTTCAAATCTGCCTTCTGCCAAGGATTCCACCGCAACATCACATCATCCTATGGTTAAGAACCCTATTATACTAAGAAGAAATAATATAAAGACTCCACTAAATAAATCTACAAAATGCATGGCTTACAAAGACTTTTATTGCTTTTGTTCTTAGTGTATTGTCACTTTAAATTTTAAAATTATAAATTTAGAATACTAGCAGTAAATATCTAAGCCTTTGCCCTGTGTGTTTTAAGAAGAAACAGAAAGACCTTTCTAATAATAATAATCATTATATTGCCATTATTCTGCCCCAGCATTTCTCAAAGAGGATTAGCTCTTGGAGATGCTCCAGGAAAAATAAATGGTCAAATAAATTTGGAAACCCTGCACCACAGAGTCTACCTCCTGGAGATTCACAATGCATGCATGCTAAGGACTTCTAGAAATCCTGCTGTTGAGGTTTGGTAAAAGCTAAACATATTCCTTGAAGTGTCCCAAACATAATTGATCCTAGAACCCTTGACAAAGAACTAAGGTTCTATGGAGCACACTCCAAGGAGCACTGGTTCTAGCCTTGGTGCTTTGACTTATGGCTTAAAGCTGCACAACTGACACTCTTTGCAACACACATGCACTTTGAATTGAGCCAGTTCCACTTGTGGGCTCCTTAGTCATGAGATCATTACTCTCATTTTCTTTGAGCATCAGGATCAGTATTTTTACTACTTTGCTTGTAAACCCTTGAGACTTTGTATCACCATTTCTTCACATTAGAGATAATTTTTATTTAGTTCTTTTTTAATATTACTTTTATTGGTACATTGTAATTATACATCATAATGAGGTATAGAGAATAGGAACAATATTCATGCACATAACATTTGGAGTGTTTCGCTCCAGATCAGAATTACAAAAGGATATATAATCCTGGAAGAAGTTGGTGTAAAAGTTAAAGTGGATGGGAATATAATAAAACAAAGGACAAAATTAGCATTATAATTTTTAGAACTGTGTCCTGAATTTAGCTCTAACGTTCTAACAGAGCAAAGAGGGAAAAACATGATGTTTTATAACATCACACATCATGTCCTTAAGGATAAGGAAGAAATTGCCCAGCAGTAGCATGGTTTTCCCTGGTACTGAGACCTGTGGGATCTCGTAAAGGATCCATTGTGGGGTTTGGTGGAAAATGCCCATGAACACATGCCACAGTAAAATCAACTGCAAAGGACACACAGCTTTGTTTAGCAAAACCTGCACCATAAACCAAAAGCGGTTCAAATCCTGAAGTGCAATTCAACTAAAGCACTTCTACAGGGGACTAATAATAAAAATCAAGATAGACAGTTCTCTTATAGTGTGTGTGTGTGCACATGTGGGGTGTGTGTGTGTGTGTGTGTGTGTGTGTCTTACTGAGGATTGAACCCAGGGGCATTCTACCTCTGAGCTACACCTCCAGCCCTATTTTATTGTTTATTTTGAAACAGGGTCTCACTAAATTGCAGAGGGTCTCACTAATTTGCTGAGGCTGGCCTCGAACCTGAAACCTTCCTATCTCAGCCTCCCAAGTACTGGGATTATAAACGTGTACCACCATACCCAGCTTGGTCTTTTTAATTAAAAAAAAAAACTGTTTATACCCAGAAGAGTGGGTGGATTGTAAATCTGTAAATGCCTCTTCATAATTATGATTTCTTGCAACCAAGATTTTGATTGAAATTGGACCTGAGAAAGATCAGGTACTAAAGATTAGATCACCTGTGTTGGTGGCTAATAGCAGTCCCCTGTGCTTTCACACTGGATAGCAGGCTGCAGTGTGGTGAGAGTAATAGCCAGCTGCAGGTAATACCCATGCAGCTCTCTTAGTTTGGGCTGCTATCACAAAAATCCATGTACTGGGTAGTTTATAAACAACAAAATGTATTCCTCACAATTTTGGAGGCTGGAAAGTCAAGATTAATGTGCCAGCAGATTCTGTGTCTGGTGAGGGCATATTTCCTGACACTTTTGCACCATGTCCACACTTGGTGGACAGGACTAGATAGTTCTTGGGGTCCCTTTTTTAAGGTTACTAATCCCATATCGTGAGGATGCAATCACCTTCCAAACTCCTGACCTCCTCAGGCCTAATGGGAGGTGTTTAGGTCATGGGAGTTCTGCCCTCATGAATGGATTAGTGCCAGTATAAAGGGGGTTGTGGGAATGGGTTCTCTGTCTTCTGCTCTTTTGGCACATGAGGACAGGGTGCCCCTCCCGTCTGGAGGGTGCAGTGTTCAAATTACCATATTGGAAGCAGAGAGAGTCCTAACCTGTTTGTGCCTTGATCTTGGACTTCCCAGCTCTAGAACTGTGAGAAATAAACTTTGTTCTTTATGGATTACCCAAACCCAGGCATTCTGGTATAGTAGCCCAAAGGGGGCTAAATCTAAGCTAGTTGGGTAATAGTATTTCACTGAGAACTTTACAGAGATTTTAAAACTCTCCATGACAACTGTCATCTAAGATCTCAATTTGTTCCAGTTATCAATCTTGATTTTTTAGTGGCTTTGGTGCATGTATAACTGGAGGGTAGAGCCTCCTACTCTCTTTCCTCATGTATTGGAAAGGAAAATCTCTAAGTTTATGAGAGATTCAAACAAAAAGCACTGATGAACAGAAAATGAGCCCTATGACACATGTGAAAAGGTTAATGAAAGGCCCAGTGTATCAGCAAACAGAGTTCACTATGTCGCTGGGAATACCTTAATGTCACATTTTCATTACAGGAATAATCATTAGTGCATCATGAATCATTGGCAATTTGGTGGCATTGAGAGAGAATTCATTATTTAGAGCAGCAATCACATCTGTGTTGCTTCCTCTGCAGCTCCTAGGGATTTATTTGACATTAAAAATGGAAAAACCTGACTGTCCATTCCTTTATTTACATAAGCATGCATGAAAATAAATAAATGAGCAAATGTTCTTTCCTACAGATAAACATTTTCATAATTAATCATCATGAAACATCATCTGACTGGCTGGTCACTCCTCACAGAGATTTCACTTTGTTTTACTCTTCAGAGTAAATTGTGATAAAAGTGAACCTTTGCCTGTTTTCAACCTCCAATGACTTTTCATCACAATGTAATAATCCATTCTCTTGACCATTATCTTTTCTTTATCTAATACTCTCCCATCTCCAAAATCTTAAACTCTAAAATTTTACTTTCTGACCACAACATGCTAATCCCACCAGCCCTCCTATCCTTAACTATGAATACTTTTGCTTATAGATTTCACTTAGACTTCATATGACTTGACTTCTCACTTCTTTTCTTCCTAGATTAATTTCCTTCTTCCAGGATTGATTTGACAAGCCCTCATTTCAACGCCTCACTGGCGCACACCTGTAATTCTCTCACCCACACATGTAGAGTTGCATGCTAGGTCGGGGCATGTGCCATCCCTTCCTTTTCTTGGGATGTGTCCTCATTTACATTCCTCACAATTAGGCCTGAAGAACACACTTTCAATGGGCTAGTAACTTTGGGGTCTTAGTTTAACATTATACTAAGTTCTGAAATTTAAAAATACCATGGAGTGTTTTGCACATTTACCAGAAAATAATGAATTTATTTTATTGGTGAATGTGTTGATAGAAGGCCTGTTTTCTCAAAAGACTTGAGAGTCTATGTCATCTATTCATTCCTGCAGATTTAGCTCCAAGGAAGAGCTGCCAGAAAGGGTCCACTCAGAAATCAAGGCCACAGCCTCTTTGCTTTGTGCATCAAGCCTGCCCCTCTGTAGCCACCAGGCCCACTGCCAACAGGGTGCTGGGTTCACCGCTCTCCTCCTTCTCACCTTGCCAAGCTGCAGCCCCTATGGCGAGAACCCCTCTGCTCTCTCAGCAGCCTGTTTGAGGGCAATCCTTGTCTGCTGGCACTGCGACAACAGCAGTGAGAACCGCCTTAGAGTTCGCTTTCCCTGCTTCTGTGGTCCACTCGGCACTTGGGCTCAGGGCCTGCTCCTTTCCAGAAGCTTCCGGGGATCTCTACACACACACACACACACACACACACACACGCATGCACACCTCAGTTAGGGAAAGACACTCACTCACTGTCTTCCCCTTAAAGAATAGATGCTCCAGTTTAAAAAGTTCCCATCTCATTTTTGGATGGAGTCAACTGGGCAAAGAACAGTAGTGTTATCAGTGATACTGTGCCTTCTACATCTTCACCAACCAACAGTTTAAGGCTCTGAATGTAAAAGTGGGAGAAGTGGCAGAGCGGATCACATTTTCCTTGCTTTACAGCTAGAAGAACTCTGCCAAGAGTGTTAGGCATCCAGAGGCTGAAGCATAGAGACGCAGCAGTAGAACTGGTCCTCCCTCCCTGAGCACACTCTTGGTTGCCCTGGGCAGTTCATCTCAGCTGCAATCTCCCAGCCCCAACAAGGAGGTATCTTCATGTGATGAAAATCTTCTCAAACATTAGGGAAAGAAGGTAGCAATATTATCTACATATTCTCTATAAGATTACCCAACTAGTAAATACTCATTTAAAGGGGATAACCTGAGAAAATGGCCCATTGACCAAAAACCCTTTCTTTCTGTACAATAACCTTATTTATGTGTGAAACTATTAGGCCAGATAAAAGCATACCAGCATTCTGGGAACATGGAATGACCTTACAATGAAATGTCCGAAGGCTGACCTGAGTTTCTGTGGACTTTGTCCTGAGCTATAGATTTTTATTTCCCATTTTTGATCCATTTGTCCTTAATATGAATTTGAAAAAAAAAATTCCTTTTTTTAGTGCTATCTTAGGCAAGCAGACGTGGAGTCACAAGAATAAATACTTTTTTAACACAAGACTCCCCCTCCCCATTAGGCGCATGGTACAGGAAGGCATTCTTGGGGTCTGGATGGTGGGGACCCTTTAGCCTTACACCAAGTCTGCTAATGCAATAACGTAAAGATGTGAGCTCACAGAAAACGTGGGACAGAGGACAACCTTTGCCACACATAATTTGCATGAGCAACTCCTCAGGGAATGGCAGGCCCTGGAAATTGTGCAGAAAGAGCAAGCTGTTTGCCATTGAACAGAGGTGCAGAAGCCAGGCCGGTGACAAGGCAGCCTGCTGGAAGAGGGCCCTCTCTGTCCTAAGTCCAGAAGCTTTTCCAAAGGTGTCCCCAACCCCCAGTGCACACACAGACCAAGACCAGCAGATTTTCCAGCCCTGCTCAGCCTTACTAAGGACAGGAGAATCTGAGTAGGCCCCGACAGAGATCTATCTAGAGCAGGAGATGATAAAACAAGCGATGAGGACACGTGTGAATGACCACATTTGAGAGCTGTAGGAAGACAAGCCTTTGCAGCACAGGGAAGAGAAATGCTTTCCAGAGCTCTTACTATTTTTAGTGTCACAGAAAAATATTTACTGTGTTCAATCACCAAGTCTATTGAAGGCAATTTATGTACATTAAAAAACAAGCTCGTCATTTAAAATTGTAATGAGAGATATCACAACTCTGCACGCAGATGTGATTGCACAGAAGTCAGCCAGATTTGGAACGATCCAAACACTCCCTGCCTTATCCTGGGGCTCTCCCTACTATTCACAGCTGTGGGAGTCTCTATTCTGCATTCTTCAGCTCTTCGGACACCAGCCTCCTGATCACCAAATAGGAAATGTTAGTGACACAGATGCATTGTTATAGACTTAGGGCTGAGCCATTTGAGTACAGTTTAGGGAGATGTAAAACAGGGCACATTTCATTACATATCTTATCATTCATTATTTGCTGTATACCCCAGTTGTGCTAGATCAGGTCCTCAAATAAAGATTAAAAAAATAGGGCTGGAGCCGGGCGTGGAGCTGGGCATGGTGGCGCACGCTAGTAATCCCAGTACTTTGGGAGGCGGAGACCGGAGGATCCGGGTTCGCGGCCAGCCTCAGCTCGCGCGTGCGCTCTCTCTCTCTCTCTCCCCCCCTGTCTCTCTCTCACCCTGTCTCTCTCTCTCTCTCTCTCTCTCTCTCTCTCTCTCTCTCCTTAGTGAGGCCCTCCGCAACTTCGTGAGACCCGGTTTCAAAATAAAGTATAAAAAATAGGGCCGGGGGCGTAGCGCGGAGGTAGAACGCCCCTGCGTTCAATCCCTGGCA
>PVJS01013664.1:0-41713 GCA_004027185.1 Glis glis | reverse complement strand
ATGAGATTATACATGATATATATGTATATATGTATATATATATATGAGATTATACATGATATATATGTATATATGTGTATATATATATGAGATTATACATGATATATATGTATATATGTATATATATATATGAGATTATACATGATATATATGTATATATGTGTATATATATATGAGATTATACATGATATATATATGTATATATATGATATATATATATATGGCATATACATTAAATACATATATATACTTATATATATATATGGTATATTTAACATAAGAAAGGTGAGATTCCCTTAGCCAGATCAAATGAAAAATAAGACAATTGAAATATGGTTATTGGGGAATTACAGGTCAATCAGCTGTGTTAATGTCCCCTCAAGTCTCCATAATAAGGATTCCTCCCATCCTCCCTCACACACACCACAGGCACTAATCGTCCTTTGCAAACTTAGAGATCTAGATTGAGGAGTGGACTTCATGTCTGAAGAAAACCCTAAATAATACAGCATAAAGGAAAATAAGTGAGTATGGATGAGGAAGTAGCAAAAAGAGAGAACAGATGATAATAGCTGGTCTTCTGGCTTCCTTGAAGGAGTCTAAGCATTTTCTTCCCCGCATCACTTCTTAAGTCCGTTCACTTGCAGTTCTTACATTTGTCAAAACATTTTCAAAGAAGCTAAGGGTTCAAAGAGTGGATGACTCATGCCATTTGAAGCCCATTTGACATGTGAATTGTATAATATTAGTGAATGCAATCCTAATTGCTATCCTTGTAAGACAAGCAAGCATCTCCAAAAGATACAAATGCTAGTTAATTTCTACTGGTGTTAAATTCTACTGAATTTCTACTGGTGTTTAAACAAGTACTATTGATGGACTGTCTACTATATGTCAATGTCCATGAGTGGTTGTTGAACATAGGAGTTAATATTGTACAGACCTGACAAAAACATGCACACAGAGTAGAGATTGCAGCTGACGAAGCAGTTATAATGCATTGAGATAAATGTTAAAATGAGAGTAAGCCTATCTGGGATGACTGTAGAAGTTTTTCTATGAAAAGAAAGACCTATGACCCTTAGGATAAAACTAGAGTTGTGAGACCAGTTATTGAGGTGACAAGAATGCCAAACAAGCAACATTTGTACAAAGTCATGGAGTCGGGAGCAAGTGTGCAAATCCAAAGATGCTGGAAGTGCAAGGGTAGGACAGAGAAGAGTAAGGAAGAAGAGAGGATAAAGTGTGTGGTAAGACATGGTGAGATCCTGGTGGGCATTGAATGCCAAATTGTCTTCATTTTATATTATTTTATTTTTTTGTGGTTCTGGAGATTGAACCCAGGGGTGTTCTACCTCTGAGTCACACCCCAGTCCTATTTATTTTTTATTATGAAACACTGTCTCACTAGATTGCTGAGAATCTTGCTATGTTGTTGAGGCTGTCATTGAACCTGCAATCCTCCAGTCTCAACCTCCCAAGTACAGGGATTACAGGCATGTGCCACCACACCCGGCTGCCAAATTGTCTTTTAATTTTTTCTGATAGCAATGGAGAGCCAGAAAAGATTCTTCAATAGAAGCATTGCTTAAAAAGAGTTCACATTTTTGAAATGTCACTGACAAGAGATTAGAGGCAAGGAATCATGCAAATAGCTGCTCCAGTAATACTGTTATACTACTTTAGTAGAATCTGAGCTGCATTAGTAGCAAGGGGAAACAGAAAAGCTAAGTCAAGGCAGGTTATTTAAATAGATAAAACACTTCATCTCCTAGATTCGAATTTTCATCTGGATATCATGTCTCTTCTAAAATGTTATGATTCTCTTTGAATATTCTGCAAATTGTTTTCTAAAGTGGAAAATTTACCACCACAAACATATTCTATATACAGTAGTATGGGAAAGAGAAGAAAGAAGAAAATTGGGTAAAAATGAAAATATACACATGACATATCAAGGAAGAAAAGATACGAAGATGCTATTTCTGCCAATGGTCATGTGGCCAGTGTTTGTGACTATTTTCCACCAGTCATCTTGTAATCCCTTTGCCTTCAGAAAAATCTTCAGCTTGTTGGGGGACTTTACTTGTAGGGTTATCCATATCTTGATTTCTCAGGAAGAAGAAATGCTGAGAGTGGGCATTAGACATGCAGTAACAGACTATAATGATCTCATATTTCATTTTTTAAAATTCTTTTTTATCTTTTTCCTTTTATATGTATTTTTGGAAGTTGCAGTTTCTCAGTAAATTAAATTCTCCATAAATTAAATTACTTGAGACTACTGCCATTTCTAATCCTTAGCTGCTTGTAAAAGACATTACCAAAGTATTATTGGTGCAGGGGAAAAAAAGATCCTATGCTAAACAAGAACATTTCAAGATTTGAATACTGAAAAGTATTTGGAAATAAAATCTCATTGAGTAATGAATAAGCATAAAAATGTCATTGGTGATTATCCCTTAAAATCATAATACATGCCGGGCGTGGTGGCGCATGCTTGTAATCCCAGTACTTTGGGAGGCGGAGACTGGAGGATCCGGGTTCGCGGCCAGCCTCAGCTCTCTCACTCTCTCTCTCTCCCTGTCTCTCTCTGTCTCTCTCTACTTAGTGAGGCCCTCCACAACTTCGTGAGACCTGGTTTCAAAATAAAGTATAAAAAATAGGGCCAGGGGTGTAGTGCAGAGGTAGAACGCCCCTGGGTTCAATCCCCGGTACCGCCAAAAAAATCATAATACATATAGAAATTATTGTTTTTTGAAATAAAATTCCAATGAGAGACATATATGCCAATTGTCTCTGATCACTCTGAAAAACCTTTTAAACTACAGTTGTCCCCTCATTTCCCATTTCTTTTAAATAGAAGTATGTTTATTTTTCCATTTGGACTTCCTGTTTAGTCTTTTTTATGATATCCTGGGAGTATAATTTTACATTTTTTTGACCGTGTATCTCCTTAATCAGATTTAAGTTTGGTTTTCTTCTTGAAATACTATTGCATAGATGACAAGAAATGAACAATGTTTGGTTTATTTTCTCTAGGGATTATTGTAGTTATTACATTGCTGTTGTGGTTAGAAATAGAATGTCTCCTGAAGAGCTCATGTATTAAGGTTCAGAGTTGATATGATTAAACCACAAGGGTTATAATCTGCTCAGTAGCTAAATCCATTGTAATGGATTTTCTGGGTGGAAACCTAGGCCAGTGGGGTGTGGCTGGAGAAGGTGGGTACCTAGGGGTGTGGCCTTGGGGATTGTGCTTTTGTTTTGAGTCCCCTTGTTTTCTCTCTCTCTCTTGCTTCCAGCTTTCATGATGTGAGAGCAGAACCTTGCTCATTCCCTATTTCCTGCCATCATGCCCTGAGCTCCGACCTGGCCTAACATAGGCTAAACTCTGAGATCTCCAAAAATTTGTGGATAAATAAATCTTTCTTCCTGTAAATGTGTGATCAGTTGCTTTATATTATATCAATGAGAATGTTGACTGAGACAGAAATTAATACCAGGAGGGGGTTACAGCTATATCTAAGTCTGATCACATGTTTTGTGAGTCTTTGGAACTGGTTTGTGAGAGGAAGTTGGAAGGACCACAATGCTGATAGGAAGGTGGATGGTAGAGATGGATCAGGAGATTTCAGAGGGCAAAGAGGCATCAATTTGAAAATGGAGTAGAGGTCACATGTGTTATATGCTGGCAAAGAACTTATTGGCATTTTGCCTGTGTCCTGAAACTTTGTGTGAGGCCAAGTTTAAAGATGATGGACTGATAAAACTCGCAGAGGAAATCTCATAACAGCAAAATATTGCTGGTCTCTGTACCAGCAGGGTACGGGGCGACGTGATGAAATAAATGCTCTTGAGACTTTATTCATGGTCTCAAAGATGTGAGGGGGAGAAGGGAAGAGAGCCAAACTCCTCGAACAAAGCTCAGCTCTTCCTTTTATAACAGGTTTACAGAATTAAGGCTGGGTCATGAAATCATTAATTGTTCCTGGCTAAGGAATAGAGCATAGGGTTAGGAATGCTTTAGAGGATAAGTTGTTATCTGGAAGTTTTTGCAAAGTGGCAGAGGTTGCTGTCTCCAGCAACCTCCTTGAGGTGGCCTTCCACCTTTAAGCAAAGCAAGCAAAGCTGTAGTAAAACAGAAGGAAATAGCATAGATAGTGAAGGGGCATCGAGGTCACTGTCTACAGCTCCCTCAAGAAAGGCAGTCTTCTGCCAATGCAAGCAAGAAGCTCTAAATCCTTAAGCCAATATTTTTTAGACTTAGAACAGTTTCCCACAAAATATCCCAACTGTGTTATGGATATTGATATCTTCATTCCAACAATTGTACAGTGAATTTGAGAAAGAGAAAGCAAAGCAGAGAGACTATAGATGTGCAGTTTGTCCAGAAAGGCATGGATCCAAGAGATGGGGCTGTGAAAGGAAGTAACATGGTTGAAGGGAGGTTGAATGCTTTGTATAGGCACAAAGAAAGGAATGTGGTTGGGGCAGTTCAAGCCCAAGTGCAGAACCAGAGAAAAAGGGCCCAGTCATGACTATGATTGAAAAGGCCCTGGTTGTAGTGGCCAGGATTAAGACAGGCCCAGCAGCAGTTAGTATTGACAGAACCCCAGAAGCTACCAAGATTGAAACAGGCCCAGTGGTGGCTAAGATTGAAAAGGGCCTACCACCAGCTATTATTGAAAAGTGCCCAGTGCCAGCTTTGATTGAAAAGGGCCCAGTAGTATCTTTGATTGAAAAGGGGCCAGCAGCACTGATTGAAAAGGGTGTGTGTGACTAATTTTCCTGCTGGTGGTTGATCTCAGTGCTCATGTAATGCTGGTTTTGCTGGAAAAAAGGGCTCATGGAGTATTCCCCACAGATTTCAAAGGAAGGCCTGGGAAGCCAGACAATGTGTGACATAGTTGGAATCCCTGCAAGCAGGCCCAAATGGGGCAATTTGTGAATCTGTGAGGGTGTAGCCAAATTGCAAGGAAAAGATTTAGAAATGCAAGAAATTTGGAATGACCATGAGGAAAGGGTGAAAGCTGCAAGCCGTTGAGCCAGGCCTGTAGAGGAAGTATGCTGTTCATTGCAATCAACCAGGCCACATGGGTGGGGCTACTAAGGCCCCTTAGAGAACTCATCTTATCACCATGGACTCTGGATGCCAGAAATAGAACTGCAGGATTAAATGCTCGCCCTGCTGGATTTAGATCCTGGTTTGGTCCCATTATTTCTTTCTATAGCTCTATTCCTCCCTTTTGGAATGCAAATGTTTACTCTGTGCTATTGGATGTGTGTAACTTGTTTTTTATTTTTATTTTCTTTTACAGAGGCTTATAGTCAAGAGTACACCTTGAGTCTCAGAGGAGAATTTGGACTTTGGGACTTTTGAGTGATGCTGTAACTGTTGAGACTATAGGATCTCCTGGAGATGGGTTAAATGCATTTTGCATTCTGAAATGGGTAGCTCTTCAGGGGCCAGTAGTGGAATGTTATGGTTAGATATAGAATGTCTCCTAAAAAGCTCATGTATTAAGGTTCAGAGTTTGAAATCATTAAGTCATGAGGGTTGTAATCTCATTAGTAGATAAATCCAATGTAATAGATTTTCTGAGTGGAAACTTAGGCAGGTTGCATGTAGTTGGAGAAGGTGGGTCCCTGGGGATATGGCCTTTGGGATTCTTCTTTAGTCTTTGAGTCCCCTTGCTTGCTCTTTCTTGCTTCCAGTCTCCCTGATGTAAGAGCAGAACCTTTCTCTCTCCTATTCTGTTTTACTCCACCATGCCTTGATCTCTGAAGACCCAGTATGACATAAACTAAACTCTGAGATCTCCAAAAACCTGTGAGCAAATAAATCTTCCTTCCTCAAAGCTGTGTGGTCAGTTGCTTTGGATTATAGCCGTGAGAATGTTGATGGAGACAACTGTCCAGCTCAGGGTTTCTTACAGGAACAAATTTCTATGACATTTTGGACTGAACAATTTGTTGTTATGGGAGCTATCCTGTGCATTGTGGGATATTTAGCTAAATTACTGACTTCTACCTAATAGATGCCATTATCTCTGCCCCCCCATACAACCAGGCATTGAAAAAGTGCCTGCAGTGGAGCTACTGACCTAGGTCCATTAATTTGTTACGAGCTGTTCAGAAGGTGAGAGTCTACCATTCCTTTTCCATTTTTATCTAAAATACATTTATAAATACAGAAATTTCCTCATGGCTACTATTCCTTCATCTTGGGGGCACAATCTATACAGGAAAAGCAGAAATATTTCATTTTCCCCTTTCTTTACTTTTTATAATACACCAAATGAAGTGGGGGTTTTGTTACCACTATGAAGTTGTCACTGCAAATTTATTTTATCTATATTAATCTATTTTTATTAATGTTAAATTGTCTCATATGTAGTGAATAAGAACCTGTTTTTATTACCTTACAGTTCTGGACATCACTCTGTAATGGGTACCACTGGGCCAAAATCAAAATATCAACTGGGCTGCCTTCCTTTAAGGAGCTCTAGGGATCCATCTGCTTTCTTGCTTTACCCTGCTTCCTCAGGTGCCTACAAGGAATGGCCACCATTTTCACCCTGTCTAATGGCCCCCATTTTCTTCTTCAAAAGCACAGAAAACCTTTCTTTGACTCTGGTTAAGTCCATCATCACATATCTTTCTTCTGACCCTGATCATGAGGTCCTTATAGGACCACCCAGATAATCAAAGGTCATCTTTCCACTTTTAAATCCTTCATTTAAGTGCATCTGCAAGCCTGGCATGGCGGCACTCTTGTCATCCCAGTACTTGGGAAGCTGAGACAGGAGGATCACAGGTCTGTGGCCACCCTCAGCAAATTAGTGAGGCCCTCCACAACTTAGTGAGACCCTGTTTCAAAAATAAAATATCCCTGCAGGTATAGCTCAGAGGTAGAATGCCCCTGGGTTAAATCCCCAGTAACATAAACACACAGACACAGATGCAGACACAGACACACACACACACACACACACACACACACACACACACACACACACTGCATCTGCAAGTTCTTTTTATCATTTAAGGCAGCATAACCACAGGTTCTAGAGATTGGGGTATTGATATTTTTAGAGGGTCATTACTTATCCTACCATGGAGCCTATTCACATTGGCTACTTTTTTCTTTGCACATGACCCTAATAATCTTCAATAGCTTTCTTACTTTCTAAGGAAATACAATATTAGAGTCCTGTCACTTACATTTTCTTACTTATGGGAATGATTTCTTCAAGAAGACCTGGTTAAAGCCAGGTGTGGTGGTGCTCACTTGTAATCCCAGTACTTGGGAGGCTGAAACAGGAGGATCATAGGTTCAAGGACAGCCTCAACAAGTAGTGAGATGCTCATCAACTTAGCAAGGCCAGTTTCAAAATAAAAATAAAATAGGGTTGGGGGTGAGGCTTGGAGGTAGAATGGCCCTGGGTTCAATCCCCAGTACAAAAAAAAAAAAAAGAAGGCCTGGTTCTTTTTAGTAAAAAACAGCATCTCAACATCTAGGAGCTATAATCTGATGACACCTTTGTCATATTTTCTATTTTAGAACGGACAGTTTCATCTTTCACCATTAAGTATGATTTTTTTCAGTTGTTTGTTTTTGTAGATGGAATTTGTTAGTTTGAGGAAATTCTCTTTTTCTGACTTGCTAAGAGTTTTTATCATAAAAAGATTTTGAATTTCACGAATACATTTTCTGCATCATTTGAGAAGATCGTGTTTTTACTTCTTCAGACCAACAACGCTGTAAAATACATTGGAATATTTTGTTGTTGCTATGATTATCCTCAATGCATCAACAAATTCAAGTTCCTCTGTATTGCCTGTGCTTAGGGTGAAATGCCCAGTTGCTGGAGGGTTTTTCCCAATGCTGTTTTTCCTGTCCATTTCAGTCTGTCCCTGAAAAACTGTACATCAGAGTATGTGTCATCTATATGCCATCATTCCAAGCCATTACTTGTTCTTTAACTCTTGATCCCTTGCTGATAATTGAAGAGGGTTTATTCCCTGTTATCCTGACTCTACCTCAGCCTTCAAACATCCTTTGATGTTTCAGGGTTGGCAGTTTCTTAGTGACTTTGCCTCTTTTCCAGGTGTCTCTGCCAACTTTCTCACTTCTATAATCCAAAAGATCTAACCACATGGAAACTGAGATTTCCTCACAGTTTCTTGGAGATTTCAGATTCAGTCCCATGTGAGGCTGGGTTCTATGGATCTCAGGGCATGGTGGCAGGAAGAAGAAAGAAGGAGACATCTGCTGCTCTGTTCCTCACATCTTTTAAGCCTGAAGCAGGAGTGATCAACGGGAGGAGAGAACCTGTTAAAATAGCCAAGGCCACATACCCCCAGGACCCCTTCTTAGCAATCAAGCCTGGCTTCCAACATTGCTGCCTTGTGCTGTGAGGGCTACAGGGACATTCTTAATCCAAATTTTCACACTCTGCCCCTGGTCCCCTAGACCTCACTGTCATCTCACAATGAAAAATGGATTTAGTCTATCTCCAAGAGTTCCCACAGTTTTAACAGTTTCAGCAGCATACAAAAGTCTCAAAGTCCAAAGTTTCTGAGACTCAAGCTAAACTCTTGACTGTGAGCTCCTGTAAAAGAAAATAAAAATCAAAACAAAAAGCAAATTACATGTATCCAATGTACAAAGGCAAACAGTAAATATTTGCATTCCAAAAGGGGCAAATAGGACCATAGAGAGAAGGAATGGGACCAAAACAATATTGAAATCCAGCAGGGCAAGCGTTTTATCCTTCAGCTTCACTTCTGGCATGTGGGGCACATGGTGGTGAGATGCAATCTCCAAGGGACCTTGGCAGCCCCATCCCTGTGGCCTGGTTGATTGTAACAGGCAGAATATTCACTCTTACATCCTGGTTTCATGGCTCACAGCTTGCAGCCTTTCCTCATGGTTGTTCCATATTTCTGGCACTTCTAAATTGTGGGGTTTTTCTTTGCAATCTTGGTTTCACCTTCACAGCTTCACAAATTGCCCCATTTGGGGCCTGCTTGCAGAGATTTGGACCATGCCACATGTTGCCTGGCTTCCCAGGACATCCTTTGAAATCTGGGGGGAAGACTCCATGACCTCTTTTGCCCAGCAAAGCCAGCATTACATGAGTGCTTGGATCCACCACCAGCAGGAAAGGTAGTCATGCTCTCTTTAATTATTGTCCTGGGTCCACCTCTCTTGACCATGGATGAGCCTGTCCCCGTCATGGATGGTGCTGGGCCTGTTTCCATCAAGGCCACAGGGAAGGAATCTGAGTGCCATTCTACAAAATTGCTGCTCTGTTTCCATAGTTAAAAACTGCCCTGACCTCATTCCTTTCTTTTTTTCTAATCAAGGCATTAGACTTTCCCTTAGCCATCTTACTTTCGTTTAGGACACCATCTCTCTGGGCCCCAGCTTTATACATGCCTTTCTGGCCAAACTGCTAATGTATAAAATATCTCTGCTTTGCTTTCCAGTCCTGAAATTCAGTGTATAATTTGCTGAATGTGGATATCAATATCCATAATTCAGTTGAGATTTTTTTGAGACTTTTGAGATTTCCTCTGCCAGTTTAATCAGTTCATCATCTTTAAATTTGGCCTCACACAAATTTTAAGGACATGGGCAAAATGCCCATAAATTCTTTGCCAGAATGTAACACACATGACTGCTAATCCATTTTCCTATGGAGACCTCTTTGTCCTCCAAAATCTCCTGAGCACATTCTCTACCAAACACCTTTCTAGCCACATTCTGGCCTTTCCAACTTCCTCTCACAAACCAGGTCCAAAGTCTCACAAACATATGGTCAGTATATATATACCAATTTTGGCCCCAGTCAACATTCTCACTGCTGTAATCCGAAAGACCTGACCACACAATTTGGAGGAAGGAAGATTTATTTGCTCACATTTTCTTGGAGATTCCAGTTCAGTACATGTGACTCTGGGTTTTATTAATCTCAGGACATGGGGGCAGGAAGCAGAGAAAGGAAGAGCATATGGACTGTACTCCTCACATCATGGAGGCCAAAAGAAGGAGCAACCAAGGGGAGGAGAGAACCTGACACAATCCCCAAGGCCACACCCCCCAGGGATCCCTCCTTAGCAACCAAGCCCCACTTCCAACTTTGCTACCTTGTTTTGTGAGGGATAGGGGGATAGTCTAAATACAAATCATTACACCAGGTAGGAAGATGGCTCTAGACCCAGAGTGGTTCCTTGCCTCACAGAAACCCCAGGTCTGGAAAATTTTATTTCTTGTTCCTTTCCCTCAGCAATACATACACACCTCTCTCTGGGGAAAGGGTTTGTGGCTCTTCCCTTGATGTGCAGGTTTTAGTCAATAAGGAAACATCCTTGGCAGAAGGAATGTGCCTTCTGTCTGCTCATGGTACCTGCTGTGGCCCTCACTCTGATCTGTGCCATGATGGAACCTTTCTCTGGTGCTCTACCCATGGACACTCTTGTGAGTACCAATCAGTCAGAGGAGAAAATCTTGAGAATAGTTAAATACTCTTTTTTAAAAAACTTAATTAGTAATTAATTTATTTATTTTGGTACTGGAGATTGAACCCAGGGGAGTTCTACCTCTGAGATATACTTCCAGCCCGTTTTATTTTAAAACAGAGTTTTGCTAAGTTGCTGATGTTGTCGCTGAGTTGCTGAGGCTGACTTCAAACCTGTGATCCTCTTGTCTCAGTCTACTAGGTACAGGAATAGGCTACCATGCACAGCTCCAAACACTCCTTTTTATCTGTTGTTCACTGAAATCTTATACTTGCAGTGCCTTACACTGATGTTCTTACTACTTCCAACAGTGGCCCTAGTTTTCTTCCCTGCTTTTCCTCAGGTAATACAAAGTTCATGTTTCATGTCTCTCTGGAGATACTTACTATTCCTAAGATTTCCTGCTACTTATTTTCCCTGGAATGTCAGCTTTTTTCATTTCAAGAATAATTATGTTTTGTAAATTATCAAACATTTTCTTGCTTTAGTTGGAATCAGTGCCCTCTCCAGCTTACTTCAAACTAACTAACCCAGAAAAAGCTCAATTGCTTATTTCCTTTTAAGTAAACTTTATTTTTAGAGCAGTTTTATATTCACAGCAAAATTGAAAAGAAAATAGAGTTCCCATATATCTTCTGTTATCACCATGGACAGTCTCCACAACTATAAATATTCATCACCAGAATGATATGTTTTTCAATTACTGTTTAATATCTTTTTTAAAAGACAAAGACAAAATATAAGTTGGTGGTTTGTACTTATTTTTATCCAGGTACACTATAACAGTGGCAAAGAATGCTTTTCATGGCAAGGAATTATAAACCAAACAAACTACTTCTCTGGAGGTAGCTCACTCAAATTATATGTGTAATACCAAGGTTGTGAATAAATAGTAGACATTAGTGTTTCTATCTCAAATGGTTCTTGGGGGAAAAATTCAATTTCTAGGTAGATACTATGAGATGAACTTCCTGTGCAGAAGACAGAGAATTTTCCTGTTTGGATAACTGAAAGAGTTGTAGTAGGAAGAAGAGTTCATGTGAGTAAGAAACATAGATTATGGTTGACCTTGATGCTTTTCACTGAGTTGAATTGAGATGTGGTTACAGGCTCACTAAAAAAGTTAGATCAAATATTTGTTAGTTGGGTCATGTTTGTTACAGTTTTCAGTGGTCACCATGAGTTCTTTTCCTTAGCCCAGATAGATATCATGGGCTGGGAAATAAAGAGCCGGGAAAAGCAGTTGGAATTTAGTGCAGGGCAAAAGCATTATAAAAGCAAAAGCAACAGTGCCACATCTCAAAGGGGGAGGGGAAGAAGGAGAGAAAAGAGAGAGAGAGAGAGAGAGAGAGAGAGAGAGAGAGAGAAGCATCATGCCTCTGAGGAGAATGCAATGGAGCAGAGTAATGTTTGGGAATCACCTATAGCCACAATGTGGCCATTATAGCTGGAGGCTATTAGGTAGCATCCTTGAGCCACTGAATATATAAATAACAAGAAAAGGCATAATGTGGATTGATCCATTAATTACTTGTTTATCTGGTATGGGAAGTATGGACAGAAGGTGAATCTTGAATGATAAGAAAAATAAGGCAGAATGAAAAGAAGCAATAGTATTGGAAGGTCTTTTAATCTAGCACAGAATAGCATTATTCTCCACTGGGGACCTGAGTCAGTAAAGTGTAAGGATTTGGAACGATCAGATGGAGAGGGACCACTGCTTCATTAATAAGCTTAACAATCAGTTTACAATGGGCAATAGTCCTGCCCTTACCTCATGTCTGAGGGGATATTGCTTTTTCCTGGAGGAAAGAAGACAGGTCTTTTAGCTTAATGAGGAGAGGCTTAGCGGAGGGGGCCCATCCCACAGTTTTGCCGTCTGTATATACTGTTGGGTTAATATCTATTCTGTCAAAAGGAAGCACCCACATGGTTCTGAAGGGAGAACTAGTCCTATCTTGGTTTTTGACATTATATCTCTCCCCAAAAGCAGAGCTGGTTTTCTGGTATTACTAAGAAGGAATGAGAGAAGTGGACATCACCCCAGGAACAGGCTAGGTTTTGTGTAAAAAAAATGTTTGAGAGGCTGGCCCAATATGCCCGGAACTATCACTTTGTTAGAGAATCTTGGACCAGGGGCAAAAGGCAACATGAAGAATCTGGCACCTGTGTCCATGATGAACCAGACAGACAGTAACTTTACCATCAGGGTCACCCAAGGCTCTTTAATTTTAACCCAGGTGGTGGGATACTGGAGAGGTGGCTCTGAGACCCATCACTGGGGACCCGGGGTTGAGGACCCCAGATCCCTCCAGATCTGGGGGCATTCGGACTTCCAGTGGTCTCCTTTACATTATGAACAGGGTCCTGGAGGATGTTTGTGGCCACCCTATTTAGGACATTTGCATCTGAAATGTTCCGGCTTTCCACACCTAAAACAGACCTGCTGCTGGCTGCCTGTGGGATTAGCATTTATACACATGGCAGCCAGGATTTTTCCATGGTGTTTCCCTTTTTCCAACTCTCTGTTATAATAAACCAAACTGAAAGCCTGCATTAGCTAATCCAGAGTGGACTTTTTTTGGATCTCACACCAGTTTTTGGAGTCTCCTCCTTACATCTGGAGCAGATTCAGTCAGAAATTTATCTCTAAGGATGGCATCCCCTTCTATCAATTCTGGGGTCAGGTTAGTGAATGTAACCAGGGTCATTGGGATGTATGACTTGAGATATGGCTGCTAACTGCTATAAATGGGGAGGGGTTAAGTTTATTATTTTTTCCAGTATATAATGTAAATAATAACTGTTCCCGCCTCCTGGGATCCCTAATAAACTTGCTCCCTTTTCAAGGATGTTAGGATTTGCTCTAGGAGAACCGTGTGACCCTCCAAGTGAGGTCGTATAAGCAGGTTAGGGTTGGTGGTATAACTACCTGGGGGGGAGGGGTTGGACCTCTGAGCTCTAGAATCCTAGAATTGGTCTTTTAAAGTATAAGAGAACAAGTTACATTAGTACAAGTTTTTACAAGAAACATTTAAACTTTAAGCATTTATCTACCCAGAGCATATCAGTTTTCTAGCCAGTGAGATGTTGTCAGCCATTCCATGGGAGGGGTTGCTCACTCCCTCTAGAGGCAGCATGTAGGGGGAGTAGAGGAGTGACTGTAAAACAGACACTTCCTTTCTTGTACATATTAAATTTGGGATAATGAAGAACTTTCTTTTGTTCTCCTTTCCATCACAGCATGTGGGGTGGAGGTTTGAATCTACCCCATAACCAGAACTTGGGGCTGGGATCTTCACTCTGGGGTCTCAGTCCGGGGATCAGATCAATCTAGATGCCTCCTCTACTCATGAAGCTGCATCTGCACAGCCACAGAGATTTAAGTAATCCCAGAGCTTCCCTGGAGCCTTTAGCCAGACCAAATCTTAATGTCAGTTACTATACTAGTTCTCCAACCTGTGACCCACAGGTCTCATGCCCACAGGTCTCATGCTCAGCTCCCTGCAGTTCCCCCATCCTGCTATTGGTAGTTAATGATTTTGGCAGACTGGTTAAAGCACTAGCTAGAGCAGAGACAGGTTAGAATGGTTGGTTTTAAAAGCAACATTTTTATGCCTTTTACATAGTTTACACAATAGAAAGGGAGAAGAGGAAGAGAAGGAAAAAGAATAGGGACCGTTGAGTTCCTGTACTGTTTTTGGGTTCACAAACCCTCACCAGGCCTCTAATGACAGTTCCAACTGCCGCCCCATTGCCATGTGAATTTGCATGGAGTAGGGAATTTCCCTTGCTAACCATGAATGGGGAAACCATGACAGGTGGGACAGACTGAATTTATGCTCTTTTGGTCCTTTAAAGTGAAGGACAGGAATGTTACACACATATGCATAAATAAAACATTTATTAACAGGGAGAAAAAAACCAAAGACTTTTTAGTAGACTTACCAAGGTCGATGTATCTGAAAACCCCACATTGGGCGCCAAATATGTTACAGTTTTTGGTGGTCACCAGGAGTTCTTTTCCTTAGCCCAGATAGATATCATGGGTTGGGAAATAAAGAGCCAGGACAAGCAGTTGGAATTTAGTGCAGGGCAAAATGATTTATTATAAAAGCAAGAGGAACAGTGCCATGTCTCAAAGGGGGGGGGGAGAGAGAGTGTGAAGTATCACGCCTCCAAGGAGAATGCAATGGAGAAGAGTGCTGCCGCCACCCCCGCCCGCTGAACCCCAGATCTTAAATAGGGTTTGTCCTATCTGGTCTTCCTTATCTCAGGTGCTAAGTTCCCAGGCCTATAGCCCTGCTCTGTCAGCATCTATGTGAGAGGATAATGCTTTTGTTTTTGTTTTTTGTTTTTTCAGCTCTTCCCAGGCCCATGTGCTTCTAAGTTTTAAGGTTTGTAACTTTCTTGGTGTTGGCCTTCATCTTATCTTTTTTGCCATGCTGACCTAGCAGGCTCCGGACAGAAAAAAGCCCAAATAGCAGCCTGGGAAGAGTATAAAGCAGTCTTTTTTAACCTTTTAATGCCTGCTCTGCTTCAGGACAGGGCATGGTATGAAATCACCCATAACTGGATCAACATTCATGTTAGAATAAAGTGTACTGAAAGGCGAGTGTAAGAGTGAGCTACAGAATGAACTGGTTAAGGACTTCTCAAATTTTACTCTATCAGAAACATGAAAAGATCCTTAGAACACAGTTTTTCTGGACAATATCTGCATAATTTCTGTTTCACTAAGTCTGGATCGACTGAAGTTCGCAACACTTTGAAATGCACTGGATTGCTTGAATCTTCAAAACAAAATATTAAGATAATAGAGGCAATTAGTATTAATAATGAAAAGGGAGGTTCCATCTGGGAAATGTTTCAAAGTAAGAGTTAAATTATTGAGGTTGAATGAGAAAGAAGATTTTACCTAGAATTCAAAGAGAGTGACAGAGAATGTGGTGGAGCTTGGAATCTGAGAGTTCATTGTTGATTAGAGACAAGTGGAGAAAAACAGCAATAATGTAAACATCTGAATACTGTGACTAAAACAATCACCATGATGGGATTGTACTAGCTTGCTAGAGGGAAAATATTCAACCAAGTCTTTCAATTTTATGGGAGCTTCAAAATTGGGAGGAAGAAAGGAATGAACCTTTACTTTACATTTCTATTTTCTAGAATATTCCAGAAACTTCATCGAAGACATTTGTTCTATAACATTTGAATTCCCAGTAATATGAGTGAATACAATTGTTGATAATGAATAGCTGCTACATTGGGAGACTATAGATGGTTCGGTGGATAATTAGTGGACATTAGGAAAATGGATGTGTGGGCAAGTGTGTGGTGGAATGCAGCAATGGGGGGTGAGTAGCTGAGGCAATGGAGGGGTGAGTACTGGGGTGGTAGTGTCAGATGAATACTGAACAGATGCATAGGTAGTGGTGACAAGAGTTATTGGGCATTTTACTTGGTAGATGAACAGATAATTGGATATGTGTTTCACTTAAGGCATAAAGAATATTCCAGATAATGGTAATGTGAGTCTTTTCATCCAAAATTACATCTAAACTCTACATACATATTAAAAAATTGAAAAGTTATACAATGTTAATCTTTTTGGTCCTATTTTGAATGACCTTCTTCCTTTGTCTATTTTTGGACATATAGATCATAAGACTCTCTTGTTGTAGATCTTATTAGGAGTCTTTAATCTTTTAAATAGAATGTCATTATTTTGGAACTTTAATAATACCAGGAGACATGTACTGGTTATTCATCAACACTCATAAAGCTCACAGAAACCCATTATATTCTTTGCATGTGTCTCAGGGGAATAGAATGCAGCACTCATGTCTCCAGAAAGAGTAGTGAGGGCAACCTGGAGGTAGGAGAATAGGGTGTTTTCCCACATGTTATGGATTCAGTTCTATTTAATGCTCACCTGAATAAAGGCATTGAGGGATAAATTCAGTGTGGGTATAGGAGAACACCATAAAATATCACAAAGTTGGCTTTCGGGATTTTTAAGAATGACCCCAGGTTTCAGTGGAGTTTTGGAGGGTAGAGGCATAAAGAACCACCTTCCATGGGGAGAGGAAGGGCAGCACGGTAGCCCTGCCTCTGAGATCTGGGAGTCATGACAGCAATTAACACTCATGCAACAGGCTCCTGAGGGGTCCGGCAGCTCCACGTTGCCAGTGCAGCCACTACCTCACTTTATTAGTTCTGTGCAGGAGCCCATTTGGGAGCACCTGTGAACTTCCTCCCAGGAGTCTTTCTAAATTAGTCCTGGTTGAGTTCTGAATCATGGAGCCCAGGAGGACTGGGGCACTTAATCTCCGTGGTCCACCACTTTGCTGGAGGGGGCCACTCTGGAAAACGATCCTAAATGGAAGGAGACATAGTCATGGTGCCAGGTACTGACTAACATATGAGAATTCTTAATAGAGGTGTCAGTAGATGGTGGGTGTTAACAAAAGTTTAGAGAGAGGCAGAAATTATTTGATTTGTTAAGAACTTTGGATTAGAGATATGAACTAGGAATGCTTAAATTTTACCACCTAAGTATTACAGCAAATGCAACAAAATAATTCTGCTTTCTAGAGTCTGCAGGTTTAGGTACATTTTCATTGAATCGGTTTATCAATTCCAAACTTTAGTACTGGCAGAGAGATAGAGAAAGAGTGAATCAGAGTTTGGTAAAGGGAATTATTATTAATTGAAAATTGAAATATTATGGGTAAATCCTGCATGACTTTTGGGGAAGACGCTTAGGGGAGAAGCCCAGGTTACTAAAACATTTCATTAGACATCGATATTCATGAACAAGTAGTAGGAGTATATTACATTTCTAGTAAAGATATATTGCAAATTGCTTTAAAGTCTCCTATGTCAACTTTTATTCCTGAGAGTGTGTATACATGTATTTTTATTTTTTTATCAATAGAAATAAGTAAAATGTAAGATGATTAAATGATTGTCAAAGTCATACAGCATTATAAATTCAGACTATAATTGAAGTCTCCTGACACTCATGTTAGTGTTGGCTCCTCTTAAATGAGTTCTAGTGGCAGAGAAATTGGCAGAGTAAGGGAATTGTACTGCAAAAATTACCCTAGATATAGGGGTCAAGAGATAGAAAGGTGAGAATTTACACAATAAAACAATGGTAAAATAAACCACCACATACGAATTTCCAGATTATGCCTGTTTGAGATACTGGGTCTCAGTAATCAGACTTAAACTATGTAAAAAGTCAGGCAACTAAATCCAGAGAGAAAATAAATAATGAGATCTTAAGGAGGAAAAACTAATTGTCCTCTCAGAATATAAATGCGATTTTAAGGAATCACTCACCAAAGTGGCCCTGGAGTTCTTTGTGTCCACATGTGAGTCTTCTGGGAGTTCTTCTCTCCATGATAAACGACATCTGTGTGTACAAGTGTACAGGGCAGAGTAGATGAATCCTTCTCTAAATGAAGGTGCCATTTCCTCTGAGAGCTCATTTGCATAAAGGTAAGGTTCGGGTTTATTTTGACAGCATGAAGGAAAAATATCTGTAGATTGTGTGTCTCATCTTTCTGTGCATTGTTTCTGTATTTAGGCCTCTACTTATGCAGCTGAGATAGTGAAGTACTCTAATAAGAGGGCCAAATGTGATGAAGATTCACTGGAGTATTAGCAAAGATGATGCACAAATTTTCCCAAGAAAAAAGCTTTTGGCATTTTATCCCTTAGCCATAGGGCACCGTATGCGTCATGAGCAGGACATCTTTTCTCTAATATAGGTGATGGGCTCACCCTTAAACCTTACCATGCTCGAGTTTGGGTTTTCAAGATTGATCATGTGCTCTTTGATCTGGCATGTATAGTGGTAAGGATTATTTTTCTGAAATATTTCTAAAGGATGAGACACTGAGAAATCATTTTATACTGTGCACACCTCACAGGATTTTCTGAGTCACAAATTAGTTCTCTTCCTAATGAGGGGGTAGAGCAGGGGTAGGGAGAGAACCTAACTAATTGAAGTAGACAGTCAATAGAAATAGACAAGGATTTTCGATGGTTTTCAATGTGCATTGCACTCACCAGGATAGGGCAATGAAATGTGGCATTCACTGTTGTGGAGAGAAATGATATCTAAGTGCCAAGCCCTGGCTACCTCCTTCCTTGAAAAGATAAATTGAGTATTTTGGAGTGTTGGCCCATAGAGCTGCAGGGAAACTAAATGTCATTTAAACATGGTGAAGGAACAACGGGAATAGCAGCATCAGATTACATCTCTAGAGTCAGCGCGGGATGATCTATGTGTGGGGGAGCCACAGAGTGAATGGTTCTGTCGATGGTTGGTCGAGGTGCCTGTGGGCTAGGCCTCACATCTCTTTTTTTGAGGAGCAGTTACTTCTTCCTTCAAGTTCTTCTCATTTCTATTATGGCAGAAATAGGAGAGAGTGTGGTAGAAAGCTGAAAGGGCAGTTCACCTGGAGACATCATAGTATTCGAAGCTATATCTTTCCTCTCGGGCATTCTGCATAGATGTAAGGAGTTTGCCATAAATGGGACTTCCAATTTTAAGAAAATTGTAACACATGCCTGATTCCATGATTCCAAAGTACCAGATGTTGGCAGCAAACGTTACAAAATCACTGCCTGAGAATTAACATTAGAAATATGTTTAACTTGACATAAGATCTTGACATCCTTGATATTCTGTTTCAGAGGAGAAGAGGAAGGGCAATTTTAGAGCAGGGTCCCCATCTGAGTAGATGGCAGGGTCTGGTGCAGGAGAGGTACAGAGAATGGCACAAATTTCTCTGGCTCGTAGATGAAGGGTTAACAGACAGACTGAGAAAAAGGGATGCAGGAAAGTCTAAAGTCACATTCTATCCACGCTACCCAGAAAAATAACAACTGCAGGTTTTAACATCAGCTAGCGTGGTTGCCTGGTTGTGTGAATTTCTCAGGCATCTTCTTCAGGTGACATATATTTACAGCTAAAGATGTTAAAGGTAGTATGATGTTGAAAAATAGGAAAAAGATTAGTGGGTGAATTTATCACATACATCATACTCAGCTTAAGCCTCCATATTTTTATTTGTTTTTGAAAACTCTGCATCTATGTCATTATCACTCTGAACTATATTATTATGTGAGACTACAATGCACCAATAAGTGTGTGTTTGTGTGTTTGTGTGTGTGTGTGTGTGAACTCATACCCAAAGAATACATACTCAATGGTACAAAGTTGAAAAGGAAAAACCACCAGCAACCAGAGATAACTTTGTGAAGTCATCCCTCAGCCCAATAAAGGCAGAAGAAATCAAAGTCTTTCGAAAGGACCAAAAGTTTCTATTAAAGATCACCAACTTTTCTTATGTCTTCTTTTGTGGAGACAATGGGAGGGAAAATCAGATTTGCATCTTTATGTACCCAAGAAAGAGGTCATTACTTCAAACACCCACAGTAATGCAGAAGTACTAACAATAACAGAATGCAAATGCTTTCCAAAAAGCTATTTACATTTGACTTAAATGTATTTCAGAGTTATTCAATGTGAGCCTGTTTTACATAGGAACATTTACCATTAAACACAAATTGCATACCTGGTAAATAAGATCAGGTTCTAAATCAAAGTTATCTGATTCTAGATCTTTCTTCCAACTGCTGACTCTTCATAATAATTCTTTATTTTATTTTTTATCATTTTTAGAATTTTATTAGTGAAATGTAATTATACATCATAGTAAGATTCAAGGTCATACATTTGTATCTACACACATCTCTTTGTGTATTTCCTGCCATTCTTTCTGTAATTGACTCAATGCATTAAGTCAAGATGGGTCTAGGTGACATATTTGAGGTAATTTTTAAATTCTTCAGTCCTGTCATAATTAAATCATTTTACCTACCATTGCCAAATAATATGTTCTTCCTTTATGAGAATGAAGGTAATTGGCAAAGATATAGAACTCTTAAAGCTGCACTGCATTGCCTCCTGGATCTATAGGACCCAGAGACATGTCATGTCCTTCTGAAGGCACTGGCCTGTCTGCTGACATATTGAGAACAAGCCTTTCAACTTGGCCTCATGAATGAACTGAAGACTGATACAGGGGCTGGCATGTTGCATACAGAATGTGTTCTCCTAAAGTCATCCCATAGTTATTCAATTGATTCTGCTTTTTCTGACTCTCTGCAGATTAGTAATCCTTGAACTTTTTAATGGAACCAGATAACCAGACGTGGGTGAGTGAGTTCATTCTGCTTGGCCTGTCCAGTGACTGGGACACACAAGTCTCCCTCTTCATCCTATTCTTGTTCATGTACCTGGTGACAGTGCTGGGGAACTTCCTCATCCTTCTTCTGATCAGACTGGACAGCCGACTGCACACGCCCATGTATTTCTTTCTCTCCAACCTCTCCCTTGTGGATGTGTCTTATGCCACAAGCATCGTCCCCCAGATGCTGGTGCATTTTCTTGCAGAACACAAAGGAATCCCATTCGTGAGCTGTGCAGCCCAGTTATTTTTCTCCCTGGGCTTGGGTGGGATTGAGTTTGCTCTGCTGGCAGTGATGGCCTATGACCGCTATGTGGCAGTGTGTGACCCCCTGCGGTACTCTGCCATCATGCACTCAGGACTGTGCAGGAGGCTGGCCATCACATCCTGGGTCTGTGGCTCCATGAACTCTCTCATACACACTGCTATCACGTTTCAGCTTCCCATGTGCACAAACAGGTACATTGATCATATATCCTGTGAAATTCTAGCTGTGATCAGGCTGGCCTGTGTGGACACTTCCTCTAATGAGGTTGCCATCATGCTTTCCAGCATCGTCCTGCTGATGACGCCCTTCTTCCTGGTCCTCGTGTCGTACATCCAGATCATCTCCACCATCCTAAAGATCCAGTCGACAGAGGGAAGGAGGAAAGCCTTCCACACCTGTGCCTCTCACCTCACCGTGGTGGTCCTGTGCTATGGCATGGCCATCTTCACCTACATCCAGCCCCGCTCCAGCCCCTCTGTCCTTCAGGAGAAGTTGATCTCTCTCTTCTATGCCATTTTGACACCCATGCTGAACCCCATGATTTACAGCCTAAGGAATAAGGAGGTGAAGGGGGCCTGGCAGAAATTATTAAGGCAATTCTCTGGGTTAAAATCAAAACTGGCAACTCACTGACTCATGAGCATCACGGAAAAAAGATCTTTGCCTTTGTGTTCTCCACCCACCAGGAAGGAGATGACGTAAAGTGTGCTGGGGATGTTATGTAGCAGGCTGAGTGATTGTGCTGGGTGTGGAATGTGGGAGGAATTTTATGTCACAGCAGTGTTTTCAGTGGAGGTAAACACTGCTGTCATACAACTTCCCATACTTACTCTAATCTCCATTGCTATGGCCTCAAAATAATTGAAAAAATACTACTCACTTTTAAAATTTGTAATATACTTGTAATCAGGAACCTAGTCATGGATCTTACCTTTTTCCATTGGGTACTCATGCGGACACATTTTGAAAAAGGAAATGGTGTTTCCAGTGGAAAGAAAATGTTTGACTACTCACATATATTAATGTGCACTTATGTAATCATGAGCAGTAATTATATGAATCAACATTCTGAGGAGAGTTTGTTCTCAAGTCTGATTGAAATGTTTTTCTTCAGAACTTACTTAAACGTGGATGTAATATTGTTCTTTATGTGCTGGAGGTGACAAATAGACCAAGAGCAAAGGATGGTCTTGATGCACTCCAACAGGGATATAAGTGAAGGTTGTTTGTATGCAAGGCACTTAGTGGTCAAGGGAACTAAATTTCAGGCACTAATTGACAGTATTCAAACAGTTTCAAAAGTTTTACTGCATGTCTAAGGTTATCATTTAGCATATTAAAACTATCCAATCTCTTAAAAACCCACCAACATTGTCTCTGAATATGTAGAAACAAAATAAGTGCATGACTTATGTGAATATAATAAGCAGCTGCTCCAGTATATATATATTTTATATATATATATTATATATATTTTATATATATATATAAAATATCAAAGGCATAGTTAATGTAGGAGAGGTCAGATTCCTTAGCCAGATCCAATGAATGATAAGACAATTTAAACATGGGTTTTGAGGAATTACAGGTCAATCAGCTCTGCTAATGTTCCCCCAAATCTCCATGTTGAGGACTCCTCCCATCCTCCCCTCCCCTTCCATGCACACACCAGGCACTAATCATCCTTTGCAAACTTAGAGATCTGGGCTGAAGAGTGGACTTCATTTATGAAGAAAACCACAAATAATACAGAACAAAGGAAAAGAAATAACTGAACAGGGATAAGGAAGTAAGAAATAGAGCAGATGATAATAGCTGGTCTTCTGGCTTCCTTGAAGGAGTCTAAGCATTTTCTTCCCTGCATCACTTCTTAAGTCAGTTCACTTGCAGTTCTTACATTTGTCAAAACATTTTCAAAGAAGCTAAGGGTTCAAACAGAGTGGGATGGCCCATGACATTTAAAGACCATTTGACATGTGAATTGTATCATATTAGTAAGTGCAATCCTAATTGCTCTCCTTGCAAGATAAGCAAGCATCTTCGAAAGATGTCAATGCTAGCCAATTTCTACTGGTGTTAAGTTCTACTGAATTTCTACTGGTGTTAAAACAAGTACTATTGATGGACTGTCTACTCTATGTCTATGTTCATGAGTGACTCTTGAATACAGGATTCAATATTGTACAGTCCTGACAAAAACATGTGCACATAACAGGGATTGCAGATGATAAAGCAGTTATAATGCATTGTGATAAATGTTAAAATGAAAATAAGCCTATCTTGGATGAGTGAAGAAGTCTTTCTATGAAGAGAAAGACATATGACCTTCAAGTTAAAACTGGAGTTGTGAAACCAGTTTTTGAGGTGACAAGAAGTCAAACAAGCAATGCTTGTACAAAGTCATAGAGATGGGAGCAAATGTGCAAATTCAAAGATGGCGGAAGCACACTTGCAGGATAGAGAAGACTGAGGAAGTAGAGAAGATAATGTGGGTGGGTAGACATGGTGAGATCCTGGTGGGCATTTAATGCCATATTATCTTTTAATTTTATTCTCATAGCAGTGGGGAGCCAGAAAAGAGTCTTTGATAGTAGCATTGCTTAAAAAGAGTTCACACTTTTGAAATATCACTGTGACAAGAGAGATTAGAGGCAAGGAGTCAAGTAAACAGCTGTTCCAGTAATACTGTGGCTACTTTAGAGGAATCTGAGTTGCAGTAGAAACAGAGAAGCCAACTCAGGTCTGATTATTTAAAGAGATAAAATATTCATCAATCAGAATTCCCATCTGGATATCATTTCTCCTCTAAAATGTCATGATCTTCTCTGAATACTCTGAAAATTGTCTACTAAACTAGAAAAGTTACCACCACAAACACACTCTATATAAAATGGTATAGGAAAGAGAAGAAAGATGAAAATTAGGTAAAAATGCAAATGTACATGTGACATATCAAGGAGGAACATGTATGAAGATGCTATATTCTAATTTCTGTGACTGGTCACGTGGTCACAATGTTAGTGACTGTTATCCACCAATCATCTCATAATCCTTTTGCCCTTAAAGAGCTTCTCAGATAATGGTAATGTGAGTCTGTTCATTCAGAATTACATCTAATCTCTTCATACATATTAAAAATTTGAAGAGGTATGCAGTGTTAATCCTTTTGGTCCTATTTTGAATGACGTTCTTCATTTGTCCAGTTTTTGCCCTATAGATCTTAAGACTCTCTTGTTGTAGATCTTATTAGAAGTCTTTAATCTTTTTAAGGAATGTCATGATTTTGGAACTTTAATAATACCAGGAGACATGTACTGGTTATTCACCAACACTTGTAAAGCTCACAGAAACCCATTCTGTTCTTTACACATATCTCAGGGGAATAGAATGAAGTACTCATGTCTCCAGAAAGAGGAGTGAGGGCAACCTGGAGGTAGGAGAATAGGGCTTTTCCCCACCTGTTATGGATTCAGTCCTATTTACTGCTCACCCAAATAAAGGCATTGAGGGATAAATTCAGTGTGGGGTATAGGAGAACATCCTAAGATATCACAAAGTTGGCTTTCATGATTTTTAAGAATGACGTCAGGCTTCAGTGGAGTTTTGGAGGGCAGAGGCATGAAGAACCACCTTCCATGGGGAGAAGAAGGGCAGCACGGTAGCCCTGCCTCTGAGATCTGGGAGTCATGACAGCAATTAACACTCATGCAACAGGCTCCTGAGGGGTCTGGAAGCTCCATGTGCCAGTGCAGCCACTACCTCACTTTATTAGTTCTGTGCAGGAGCCCATTTGGGAGCACCCGTGAACTTCCTCCCAGGAGTCTTTCTAAGTTAGTCCCAAGGGAGTTCTGAGCCATGGAGCCCAGGAGGACTGGGACACTTAATCTCCGTGGTCCACCACTTTGCTGGAGGTGGGCACTCTTTGGAAAACAATCCTAGATGGAAGGAGATATACCCATAATGCCAGGCACTAATTAATATTTGAGAATTCTTAATAGAGATGTCAGTAGATGGTGGTGTTAACAATAGTTTATAGAGAGGGAGTCCTTATTCCCATTTGATTTGTTAAGGACTTTGGATTAGAAGTATGAACTAGGAACACTGAAATCTTATCACCTACGTGTTTTAGAAAATACAACAAAATAATTTTGCTTTCCAGAGGCTGCAGGGTTAGGTATTTTTTCACTATATCAGTTTGTCAATTCCAAACTTGAGTCCTGGCAGAGAGAAACAGAAAGAGTGAAACAGAGTTTGGGGGAAAAGAATTATTATTAATTAAAAATTGGAAATATGATGTCTGAATCCTGCATGACTTTGGGGAAGACACTTAGGGGAGATGCCTAGGTTACTAAAACATTTCATTAGGTATGAATATTTGTGAACATGTAGTAGGGATATATTACATTTCTTTTCTTTTTCTTTCTTTCTTTTGGTACCGGAGGCTGAACCCACGGGCATTCTACCTCCAAGCTACACCCCCAAACCTATTTTATTTCAGTTTTTAAATTTTGAAGCAGGTCTTCCTAAGTTGCGGAGGGTCTCACTAGATTGCTGAGGCTGGTCTTGAACCTGTGATCCTCCCATCACAGCCTCCCACATACTGGGATTACAGGTGTGTGCCACCATGCCCGGATGGTATATTACATTTCTAGTAAAGAGAAATTGTAGGTTTCTTTAAAGTTTCTCACCTCAAATTTTTCCTGAGAGTGTGTATGAGTAGTTTTAAATTTATATTAATAGAAATAAGTAAAATGCAAACTGGTTAAATGGATTGCCAAAGTCACACAGCATTCATAATATAAATTGGAACAGGAATTGAGACATCTGACTCTGAGGTCAGGGTTGGCTCCTTTCAAATGAGTTGTAGTGATGCACTATGGGAACTTCACAGAGCACAGGAATTATACTGCAAAAAATACCCTTGATAGAGGGGGCAAGAGATAGAAAGAAGGTGAGAATTTGCACAATGAAACTATAATACAGTGATCACCTTTTGTGATCACCAAAGGTGACTTTCATTTTTTTTTACCTGTTTGAGAATCTGGGTCTAAATAATTGGACTCAAATTGTGAAAAGTCAGGCAACTTAATCCACAGAAAATATAATAAAACCCTAGATAATGAACCCTAGAGAAAAAAAAAACAAATTGTCTTCTCAGAATGTAAAAATATTTTTTAAATTAAAAAAAATTTGTGATACTGGGGATTGAACCCAGAGGCATTCTACGTCCAAGCTAAAGCCCCAGCCCTTTTTCAAAAGTTTTTTTTTTTTGTCTTGAAACAGAGACTCACTAGGTTGCTGAGAGTCTCACTAAGTTGCTGAGACCGGTCTTAAACCTTCAATTCTCCTGTCTCAGCCTCCCAAGTACTGGGATTACAGGTATGTGCCACCACGCCCAGCTCTGTAACAACATTTTTGATATATTGCCTAACTTTGTGGTCCTGGGGTTCTCTGTGTCCCAGTGTTAGGATGCTGGGAATACTCCTATCCATGATGGCTGCAGTATATAACAATCCATTGTTCAGCACAGGGCAGATGCATCTTTGTCTCCATGAAAATTCCATTTCTGTTGAGAGTGCAGCTGTATAAAGGTAAGGTTCTATTTTATTTTGACCAGCATAAAAGAAAAACACCTTTAGGTTGTGTGTCTTACCTTTATTATTGCTATGCTTTTCTATTTAGAACTGTTATTTACCTGTGCTACGATTGTAGGCATCTCCAATAAAAAGGCTGAACATGATTCAGACTCAGTGGAGTGTTACCAAAGAGGATGTACGAAGTTTCTCAGAGAAAAAGGTTTTAGCATTTTATCCTTAGCTATAGGGTATCATCTTTGCAATATGGGCAATGGGGTCACCCTAAGTCTTTCCACATTTAAGTGTGAATTTTTGAGGCTGATCCAAGGTATCCAATCATGGACTCTGAATTGACATAAATAGTGGAAAGGATTATTTTTCTGACATATTTCAGTGGGATGAGACACCGAGAAATATTTTTATATTGTTAATACCTCATCGGGTTTTCCAAATCAAAATTACTTCTCTCTTCCTAATATGAGGGGTGGGGGAAGAACATAACTCATTGAAGTAGCTGGCCAATAGAAATAGAAAAGGATTCTTTATTAAAAAAAAAGAAATAGAAAAGGATTTTAGATAATTTGAAGTGTATAGTTCACTCACTAGGGTAGGGTAATAAAAGGTTAGGGTTCTGTCGATATTTGGTCGAGTTGCCTATGGTTCAAGTCTCACATCTTCCTTCCTCCCTCCCTCCCTCCTTTCTCTCTCTCTCTCTCTCTCTCTCTCTCTCTCTCTCTCCCTCTTTCTTTCTTTCTTTCTTTCTTTCTTTCTTCTTTATTTGTTTTGGTATTGGGTATTGAACCCAGAAACATTCTACCTCTGAGCTATAACCCCAACCCTATTTTTTATTTTGAAATGGATTATTGCTAAGTTGCTGAGGCTGGCCTCAAACCCATGATCCTCCTGTATCAGCCTCCCAAGTATTGTGATTTCAGGAGTGCACCACTGCTCCAGACTTGCATTTCTTCTTAATGAGCACTTAATCATGTTTCCTTCAAGGTCTTATCGTTTCTATTACGGCTGGAATAGGGGAGAGATTGGTAGAAGGCTGAAAGGGTAGTCCATGTGGAGAGGTCATATTGTTATTCAAAACTATACCTTTCCTCTCAGGCATTCTGCAGAGATGTATAGAGCTTGGCATAAATGGGACTCACATCAACTGTTCAGATTTAAGAAAATCAAAATGGACTAGTTGAATGACGCCTGATCCCATGATTCCAAAATACCAGATGTTAGCAGCAAACATTACCAAAAATCACTGCCTGATAATTTACATTAGAAATATGTTTAATTTGACTTAAGATCTTGACATCCTTGTTATTTTATTTATGAGGAGGAGAGGAACAGAAGTTTTAGAGCAAGGTCCCCGTCTCCTGGAACACAGGGCCTTGTGTAGAGAAGTACAGAGAATGGCAACCAGTTATCTGGCTCATAGATGAAGGGTTAAGAAACAGAAAAGGGGAGACAGGAATACGAAAGTCATACTTTATCCACCCCATCCAGATCAAGTATAACCCAGGTTTTAACAGCAATCAGTAGGGTTGTATGAATTCCTCCCTCATCTTGTTCAGATGATGCATGTTTTCAGCTAAAGATATTATAAGGTAGCAGGATGTTTAAGAAATAAGGAAGGAAATAGTGGGTGATTTTATCAGATAGGATAGATTTAAAATAATATTTGATTTGTTAAACTTAGGACTAAGTTTTTACGATAAGGTGTAACAGTTTCCATACAATCAACAAATAGATTTGCTTTATTTAAAAAAGATTAAGATACAGACCCAATAATGTATGTGCATATATGAATGTATCACTGTGAATCTATCATGTTGTTTTTTGATAGAAAATAAAAGCTTAAAAGATCTGCTGAGAGGGATGTGTTGAGTGTGAGGATAGTGTAACTCAAAAAGGTAAAATAAGATTTATTGTTTAGTAGACAGGTCTCAGATGCCTGGCAAAAAGGGCAAGTAGCTGGAGTTGAACAAACACTGAGAACAGATGATAAGTCACGCTTGTACTCAAGGACAGCTCCATCAACAGTTCCAAACAACAACTGCGTGCCTACCCCTGTGCTGGGAGGTTTTTTCTTACCTTGTTTGTATAGACAAATTGAGTGAACAATCTCACAATTTCCCCTTAGTTATTTGACTTCAGTGAAAAATGGAAGTTTAGGGAGAGCTATAGAGGAGTTTATAGAGAGCTCCAACTAATTATAGCTGTAAAGGTCAAGTTCTTGCTTCTTGATAGGGGAGGCTGGACATGAAGCACATTGTCTGGCCCCTCATCCAGTCATCATAAAATAAGAACAGAAGCCAACTAGAAAGTGAGCCAATGCAACATGGAGATGATCTTTACTGAAAGTGTGATAAAATCATCTGGACATTCTATCCTTTCTCCTTTGTTTGCCTTTCAAATGCACATGATATTTCTATTTTCTTTATTTACCATGTGTCCCTAAAGGGACTCCATGTATTTAGAAGAAGGTTTATTTAAATATTGATTTTTTGAAATTAAGGCAATAGCCTTGTAAATAAATAAATAGCAAGCTCTATGGGTTAAAAGTAATCAGCTAATATATAAGTGAGATATATTTAAGTAGGAGCAGCCTATTTTAGTAAAATACTTTGCTTATGAACATACAGTATAATAATAATTGTTGCAATTAGCAAAATAAAAGTTAGTCACAGAACACGGCTAGGTTGTATATTGTGCAAAAACTCTTCTTTCCAGAATAAATTTAAAATTTTAAACTATTAGACTATTTTTAACTAGTAAATAGAAATTTGTTTATGCACGAAAGTGTTGTTAATGGACTTGTCTTTTTCTTGGGATCAGGTTTTAAGGAAGAAGTCAGGGAGGAGTTTATAAAAATCAGGTATAGCTATCTGAACCATGAATGAGATGGGTGTTTCTGGAAATATTTGTTTTGTTTTGTCTTCTATCATGTTGGAGAGCTGAAGTGTTAACTCTTTTCCCCTTTCAGCTCAGAGACCCTTCTAGTCTGACCAAGACCCTCTGTTTCTGCCCTCACTTCCTCCTGCCTCCTTTCTCTCCTGTTTTCCCTTATTATATAATTGCCAATAAAAAGAATGACATTAGTTCCATTAGGTAGACATGGAATAATAACAGTAAGTTCTAAAAAAAGTTTTAAAAAATGTAAGTTTTAAAGTGATAAAGTTTTAAAGTGATAAAATTTATTAGTTTTACTGAGAAAGCACTTGTTGAACAAAAGTAATCAGAAGAGAGTTTCCATTCCAGTACATGTCTACAAGGATTCATATTTTATTCTCTGTCTCGGACAATGAAGGTGGGTTCTTCAATGTCTGTTTTCCATCTAATCTGGGGTGTTTAAACTTCCATATTTTCATTTGCTTTTTTTAAAAACTCATATGCAAAGAATGTCTTAATGATAACAAGTTGAAAAGAGAAAAATACAAAGAACCAGATATTATTATTGTAGAGGAGATGGGGGGTTAAATCACATTTGCATCTTTATGTACCCAAAGCAAATGTTACTACAACCGTCCCCCCAGTATAGTAGAGGTACTACCAGTAACAGTACATGAATATTTCCCCAAAGCTACATTTGAGCTTAAATTCACTTGTGGGTTATTGAATGTGAGCCCGTTTTTATAGGAAAACTTATCATTAAACAGAAATCATGTACCTGCCAAATAAAATCAGGTTCTAAACCTAAGTTATCTGATTCCTTCCTCTTCATCATCATTCTTTTATAATGATTCATGCATTTCATCCAGATGGGCCTAGGTGACGTATCTGAGGTAGTTTTCAAATTTTCCAACTCTGTCTTTTTTATAATTTATCATTTTATCTACCATTACCAACTACTATGCTCCTCTTCTTTGGGAGTGAAGTTAAGTGGTAAAGATGTAGAGGGTCTAATTGACCCCTGGGACATGTCGTGTCCTTCTGAAGGCACTAGCATGTCTCTCTGACCCAGGATTGATGTCAACCACACTGGGGACAAGCCTACCATCTTGGCCTCATGAATGAACTAAAGACTGATACAGGGGTTGGCAGTCATATACAAGATGTATTATTCAAAAGTCATTCTATAGCTACTTATTTGCTCCTCTTTAATCCGAATCTCATCTTGCAGATTAGTAATCCTTGAACTTTTAGATGGAACCAGATAACCAGACGCGGGTGAGCGGGTTCATTCTCATCGGCCTGTCCAGTCACTGGAACACTCGGGTCTCCCTCTTCATCCGGTTCTTGGTCATGTACCTCGTGACAGTGCTGGGGAACTTCCTCATCCTTCTTCTGATCAGACTGGACAGCCGACTGCACACGCCCATGTATTTCTTTCTCTCCAACCTCTCCTTTGTGGATGTGTCTTATGCCACAAGCGTCGTCCCCCAGATGCTGGTGCATTTTCTTACAGAAAACAAAGGAATCCCATTCGTGAGCTGTGCAGCCCAGTTATTTTTCTCCCTGGGCTTGAGTGGGATTGAGTTTGTTCTGCTGGCAGTGATGGCCTATGACCGCTATGTGGCGGTGTGTGACCCCCTGCGGTACTCTGCCATCATGCACTCAGGACTGTGCAGGAGGCTGGCCATCACATCCTGGGTCTGTGGCTCCATGAACTCTCTCATGCAGACTACCATCACGTTTCAGCTTCCCATGTGCACAAACAGGTACATTGATCATATATCCTGTGAACTCCTAGCTGTGATCAGGCTGGCCTGTGTGGACATCTCCTCCAATGAAGTTGTCATCATGATATCTAGCATCCTTGTGCTGATGGTACCCTTCTTCCTGGTCCTCTTGTCCTACATCCAGATCATCTCCACCATCCTAAAGACCCGGTCGACAGAGGGAAGGAGGAAAGCCTTCCACACCTGTGCCTCTCACCTCACTGTGGTGGTCCTGTGCTATGGCATGGCCATCTTCACCTACATCCAGCCCCGCTCCAGCCCCTCTGTCCTTCAGGAGAACTTGATCTCTCTCTTCTATGCCATTTTGACACCCATGCTGGACCCCATGATTTACAGCCTAAGGAATAAGGAGGTGAAGGGGGCCTGGCAGAAACTATTAGGACAATTCTCTGGGTTGAAGTCAAAACTGGCAGCTTGCTGATTGCCGAGCATGATGGAGAAAAGATCTTTGCCTCTGAGCTCTCCACCCAGCTATGACAGGCATCAGCTGCGTTGCCTGGCAACCGGGAAGGAGATGATGCCGTAATGTGTGCTGTGGATTTTATGTAGGAGGCAAAGTGATTGTGTTGGGTGTGGAATGTGGGAGTATTTTTATGTCACAGCAGCGTGTTCAATGGAGTTCGGCACTGCTGTCATAGAACTTCCCACACTTACGCTAATCTCCATGCTAATGGTTTGAGAGAACAGATAGTCCCCTGACTTATGATGATTCAATTTAAAAATTTCGACTTCATGATGTTCGAAAGCACAGATTCCATTAAGTGGAATCTGTGCTCCAGTTTTGAAATTTGATCTCTTCTTGGGATAAAGATGCCTGCTGCTATGATGCTCTATGACGATGCTGGGCTCTGGCTGCACGCTGCTGCTCCCCATGAGTCACGCCATCGCCTGGGAACAACACCAGTACTGCATACTTCATCACTAAGTTGTTATGTTCAGCAGGCTAGGTGTACTAAATGCGTTTTTGACATGATATTTCCAACTTAGGATGCGTTTATTGGGATGTAACCCTGTGGTATGTTGAGAAGCATCTGTTATTGAAATAAACCAAACATTATTCTACTGATTTTTCGTTTGATACATTGTTTTTTATTCATGGTCATCGATCTTACAATAAAATAAATTGATTCTCATTTATTCATCTTTTTAAAAGTTTATGTTGTTCCATTGAGAACAAAACTCATTTTCATATTTGATGATGTGTTTACACTAATGTGTGTGGTGTGTTTAGCCACATCCAGAAATTCTGTGATACATTAGCCTAAAGAAATATGAGCAGAATAGTTTTACCCAAACTAATTTCACATTTTTTTGTGTATTGTCTACTGTGATGCAGGTTCTGAGTGATGAGAGTGAAGAAATAGCTCTTGTTACCCTCTGATAAGGATCTGCCCATGGGTTGTTGGTACACAATGACATTATCAGCTAAGGAAAAGCTAAGATTCACTGAGATCTGGAAAGAAACAAATTCAAGGAATAAAACCATGTTGATAGAAAACATCCCTTCCTGTATTCTCAGACCTTCTCTTAAATCAACGGGTAAATAAAAAGCATTGAAACTTGTGTTTTTGAGTTGAAACCCTTCAATTAACTACAAAAACAAGTTGTCTCAGTTGATGTTCTGACATATCAGTTTCTGAAGCCCTTACTTACAACTTTCTTTTTTACTATATGCCATTATTATGTTGGTGTTCTCAATCAGATTTTAGTTTCTACTCCTCTTTGGTCTCTCTTTTCCTGTCCCTCTTTTGAAAGGATACAGCAGGTGGGAGTATACCACTGCCATTTTTTAAATTTTTTTCATGAAAAAAATTTGATGTCTGACCAGTTTATTGTAAATATAAACAAATTTTTAAATGTTTTGGATTTGTATACAACTTACCATTTTTTATAATGAATTCTCTGTACAGGTACTTGTGGGACTTATACATAATGTGAATTCATCAAAATGCAGTTAAGAAACTTACAGAAATATATACATGTGAACCTAAGACCCAATCCTGACATTATGTACAACCTGTTTACAAATACATATGAACACACTATGTATGTACATAGATTATCGTAAATGTTGAAGAATAGGTTGGCTTTAATGGTTTAATGCTGTTCTATAAATAACATGTCAGTCACATTTTTTTAAAATTACAGCTACATTTTTAAAAATGTAACATTACAACTGTGAACACTTTACATACCATGTCTTAAATTTTCTCTGTTCTTCAATCTTTGCTGACTGCAAAAGCTGAATTTTTACTTGTTCATCTTAACTTATGAAAAATTATTTTTCTTTGACAGGGTAAAGATAGCACATAGAAAGTAGCTGAAATCAGTAATTTTCTGAATGACGATAAGTGCATTCAAATTTTGATTTTAGAAACATGCTCTTCACAAATATGCTGTTACTAAAAATTAGTTTGTCTTTGAATTCTGGGGACATTTTTCTTATTGTGACAAGTGCCACAAGAAACCTCAAACTCTCCACTCAAAGGTCCTTCTTAGTTGGAACCTCAGGCCATAGGGCTCTAGAGATTGCGCTCTGAACCCTTTTCCCACACTGCTCCTAAAATGTCATTATTTCTAGCAGGGGAAAATAAACAATTTAAAGAGTCCAGGACTTTCTAAACCAACCACCTCTTGAGTTTTTTTTTTTTTACCTTCTTTGAAAGATAAAGAACCTGGAGGAAATTTCGCTGCACCTGTGTTGCTCTCTGAGTTAGTCATCTCTGTTCCCAAAGAAGACAAACAGCAGGTGGAAGTTTGCCATTACCATTATTTTTTTGAAAAACACTTCCTTTTTATTTTTGATCAAAACCAGTAGAAGCAAAGAAAACTTACAGGAGAAAAATTAGTCTATATGTGTAGTCATGGGCAAAATTGGTGTATATAGTCATGGGTATAAAGTTAGTGTATATAGTCAATAATAAATAACAATTTATCATTGTTAATTTGGCCAAAGTTATTTTATTTGACTAGCTTTGATTTTTATCATTTTTATATCTACCATCTCATTTCTATTGTTTTTTTAACGTGCTTTTATTGGTGCATTGGAATCTTACCTTGCAATGAATATCTATTTGATGTTAACATATATGCACACAGCTCTTAGTGCTCTCCTGCCTCTCCCCACCCGTATGAAGTACCAAGAATGATGTTGGTATATTTTCACATGTACATATTGTTTATGATAGTAATTTCATTAATTCATTTCTTTCTTGCCCTCCCCCTTCCCTTGTACCACTTCCCTTGTTCCGCTGAGGGTTCTCCATTATCAACCGGAGTCCCTTGTGTGACCCTACTACTCCTTAGGTTGCACATATTAAAGAAAACATATGTCCCTTCTTTTTTGTGATTGACTGATCTCGCTTAACATAATGTTCTCCAGATCCTTCCACTTTCTTGCAAATGATGTTATTTTGTTCTTCTTTATTGCTGAGTAGAATTCCATTTTCTGTTTGCTGTAGTGACAAATCTTGTTTAGTTGCCTACCTGATGGAGTTCACCTCTCCTGTGGTTCTGAAAATTGTTTGTTTTCCCTTCTTTGTGATTTATTTGTTTTAGAATTTTCTCCAGTGTTGGCTTGGTCCTCTTGAATTCTTTAAATTTTTGTTTATCATGGAACATTTTTACTTCTACATCAATTTTAAATGATAGCTTTGCTGGATATATCAGTCTTGGTTGGAAGTTGTTTTCTTCCAGGGTCTGGAGTACTTCATACCAATCCCTCGTGGCATTTCTCACTTGGGTTGAGAAGTCTGGGGTGATTTTTATTGTTTTGCCCCTGTATGTCACCCATTCTTTTGTTCTTGTTGCTTTTAGGATTCTTTCTTTGGCCTCTACATTAGTCATTTTAATTATTACGTGGCATGGGGAGGTCCTTTGGTCCTGTCTTAACGGTATTCTATATGTCTCCTGCATGTGAATGTCCAAATGTTTTTCTATGTTCGGAAATTCTCTGAAATTATTTCTTTGAAGAGGTTTCTTATACCCTTGGTCTGTGCTTCTAAACCTTCAATGCCTTTTATCTTTGGATTAGGACGTCTTGTATTGTTCTGGATTTCTTGGATGGCCAGGGTGTGTTGTAATATCTTCTGTATATCCTTGACTGTGTTCTCAGTTTTGGATGAACTGTCTTCCAGGAGTGATACCTGTTTTCCTTGTGGTTGAGCCTACTAGAGTTGGTTTCTATTTTAGACTTTAATTCATTTATTGACTCCATTTCATTCAGAGTTTCTTTCTGATCCTTTCTTAGCGCCTCAACTTCCTCCTTTATCTCCTCTATGCTTTCTTTGAGGCCTTTCATCATTCTGAAGATCAAAATTTGGAATTCTCCGTCTTGCATTTCCTATAGGTCAGTATCAGTAATCTCACTTGTTGATGCATTGTGAGTGTTTCTTGTTTCCTCACTTTTCCTCATTCTCGTATTTTCGGTGTTTTCAATTTTGTGTTTCTGTTGCTTCTGCATCATCTTTCTTTCTGTGTATAAGACCTTTTGATGGTCCCTGTGGTCCCAATTGGGTCAGTACGCGGCAGGCTGTAGTTCCCTCCCATCTGATTGACCGGGGCGCAGTGTGTGTGTATGTGTGGGGACACGCAGGCTCTGGAGCTCGGGTGTTCACATGTGAGGAGCACTTTGAGGCATGGTGTTGGGTGCGGGCTCCAAGGCGTGGGTGACAGTGCTGGAAGGTGCCTGGTTTCTGAGGCGTGGGTGCTGGGGGTCTCCTGGGCCCCAAAGAATGCACACATGCTCTGGGTCTCAGGTGGCATCTCCAGAGGATGCCCAGGCTCTGATGTGTGGCGCTGAGGATCTCTCGTGGGCCTGAGGGGAGTGCGGGCTTGGGTATTGGGTGGCGGTGCCTGAGGGTGCACGGGCTCTGAGGCACAGCATAGAGGATCACGTGCAGGCACCAAGGAGAAGTGTAGGCTCCTGGATTTTGGGTGGCGGCACCAGAGCATGCCCTGGCTCAGAGGTGGCCTGGAGGGTCACGCGGTCTGGGAGTGGCGGCGTCGGAGGGTATCCGGGCTCCCACGTAGGAGAGAGAGGTGCAGGCTCTGGATCTCAGGTGGCAGTGCTGGGACTCAGGAGGGATGCCCACATCGCACCAGAGGTCGCAGGGGTCCAAGGCAGGGCGCGGAGGGACACCGGGTTTTGGCTGGCATGGGGGTCCAATGTGTGGGTGTTGGGGATCGTGTGGGCTCATAGTATGGTGGGGGGTAAGTGCGTGGCTCTGGCAGGAGCCCACGCTACGGCAGCCTTTGAAGGGTATTCACGATCTGCTGCTGGGATGGCCCCACCACTCACATAGTTCTGCTCCGGTTCCTCACCCCGATTTGCTGATGGGGGAGGCTATTAGCCCCAGCTGTAGGGTCCGGGGGAAGATGGCTCCTTACATATCCTGCCGACACAGGATTGCAGTTTTCTGTAGGATTCTGTAGCCAGTAGACTCTGTCTGTGTAGTTGTACTCAGGTTACTGGATATTGGGTTTTGGTTCTTCTATGGCTGTGTGATGTTGTTCTGAGCCCCCGAGGAGATTTTGAGTCAGGCTCATTTAAGGGTTCCTATTCTGCCTCCATCTTGGATCATACCCCTCCTTCTGGCATTTTCTGTAACTCAGTATAGGTGATCTCCCTTGTTGTTGAGATTTGGGATTTTATTACTTCCTTGTAGGCGTTCATTCTCATGTTTTCAGAATTCTCTGTTTGAATCTCTGTTGTCTTGGCATCCTCTTCCTCTTTTTGTGGGAGTACTGTATATATTTGTTTTCTTTTTATAATAAGGCCCATGCTGGGGTGTATATTTGTCTCAAAGAATCTCTCTTACATGTCAGATTTTTTAATCATTCCCCACAACCTCTTTAACAAGATATGGTTCTTAATCAGTGTAGGTAAGCAGAAGTCTCTGATTGGCTACACACCTCCATGCTCTATGGGCCCATTCTCAACAGAGTCAGAGACAATAATGTCCCATTCAGAGCCTGTGGCCAGCTGGCTGAGATTTAATACCCCAGGGACACCACTGCTGCTCTGCTGGTTGTGAACACCTGAAACACTGAGGCCTGCTGGCCTCTGGTCTCCCTGCTTACTGGTTACAAGTTCAGCAAGGCCAGAGTTTATGACATTCTGTGCTTGTGGCCCAGCTAGCTGAGCTTTGATGCTCCAGGGACACCCCACTGATCTACTGGTATGATCAGATCATGTGGATCACTGTCAGCCATGGGCAGGCGTGATCACCAGGCCAAAACTCTGGTGACTGAGAGAGGGTTATTTTCACAGCCTGCAGTGTGGCTGAGTCAAATTGCCCCAGAGACACTGCTGCTGTTTGCCAGCTGTGATCATGTGAAAACCTGATGGGCCCTGGACTCTTTTCTTTCAGGGCCCAAACTCCACCAGGGAGATTGTACTGTTCTGAGCCTTTGTCTTGGATGGCTGAGTTATTTAACTCCAGGGACCCTACTGTTGCTCTGTGCAGCTGCGATCATGTGAGACCTAACTGGCCAGCAGCCTTGGTACTTGTGGCACCCTAACACTGCCAGGTGAGAGTTTATAGCCTTCTAAGCCTCTGGCATGGTTGACTGAGTTGTTTCACCCTAAAAATGCCACCACTGGTGGTCCTGGGGTGATAGCTGGAGACCCAGCAGGGGCAGGGCCAACTGTGGACCCTAGTTCTGCTGGAGTCCATAGAACTAGGAGTCCCTGGAGGGCTCCTAAGGACTGTCTGCTAATCCACATTTCTGCTATGTCCAACTGTAGCCCCTGTCCCCACCTCTGCAGGGATGGTTTGCAAACTCACAGAACCCATGGGTTTGTAATTGCCATGTAGTCCCTGCAGCTGCACAGGCTCCTGCTGGGACAGTTTGTAAACTCATGGTCTTGATGAGCTGTGTTGAAGCTGCTCAGGTCTCTGCAGGAAGGGTGTGTAGTTTCTCAGTTCCCACAAGTTCAGCTATAGCCACAGGAGTCAACTAGGCAGTTTGGCTGGGTGGTCTGAATATTCACAGTGGTCTTGATGAGATGGTTTGTAGCCACTCAGTTCCCTGCAGGAAAGGCCTGTTGTTTCTCAGTCCAGATGAGTTCTGCTATAGCCACGGGAGTTCACTGGGTGATTTGATTGGGTGGTTTGGAGAGTTGCTGAGTGTGCAGAGAAGAATGTGATTGCTTTTGGTGTTGGTTCTCTGCAATTAGTGGCTCAACAAGATTTAGCTTCTTTGCTGGAGTTGGTTTCTGAGAGCTGCCAGGTTCTGACAGCCCCCTTTAAGTTTTTTAATATTTATACTTTGTGCCTTTACTCTCGATAGGTCTAGAAAGAAATTTATCATTTTTACTGATACATTATGCAATAAGATTTTGATTTTCTAGATTTTTCCTACTTTATTCTGATATTGTTTCACTGATTCCTGTTTATGTTCTTAAATTTGTTTGCAATAATTTGTTTGCCAGCTATGAATTCTTATAGCACATATATAAATAAATACATCTTTATTTCTACTTCATTTTTCAAATACATATTTTCTAGATATATAAATCTAGGTTGGCATTTTTTTCTTTCAGCCAATCTTATCCCTGCTACACTGTCATTCTCTCTGTCAGTCTTCTCTTTGTTCTTCTATATGCAATTTCTTCTCTCTCTATGGCTTATTTTATATTTTTTATTACTGTGTTTTAGAATTTTGATAATCTAGTACTTATGTGTCTTTCCTCCATTTTTTTTAGCTTGAGGGTTATTGAGCTATCTAGGTGTGTAGGTTCATTGTTTTCATTATACTAGGGAATGTAGAGTTAATGCTTCTTGATTGTTTGATATGTTTCCCCAATATCCCATCTCCCTTTTTGTTCTGGAACTCTGATTTCATGTTTGATATTTCTCATAGCTTGTTGGAGAGTGATTCAATTTTTCCAGCCTTTCATCACTGTCTATTTTATTTTGAATAGTTTCTATTACTATGTACATAAGTTCTGCAGTATTTTCTTCTGCAGTGTCTGATCTAGTGTTAATTCCATATAGTACATTATTTCCATCTTAAGTATTATATTTTTTGTCATCTAGTAGTTTTAATTTTGTGCTTTTGTATATTTGGTTTTCTTGCTCATTATAGTTGGAAGAGAAAACTTCCACCATGAACATACTACTACAGCTTTTAAAATGTACTCTCTGTTGGTTATATCATCTGTATTATATCTGTATATGTTTCCATTGATTGCTTTTTATCCTTATCATGTTTTGTTTGAGTTGTTACCTCGTGCCTCCTGTGTGTGTGTGTGTGTGTGTGTGTGTGTGTGTGTGTCACTTTATATTGAACCCAGGTGCATTTTACCTCTGAAATACACCACTAGCCCTATTTTATTTTTATTTTGAAACATGGTCTTTTTTTTTTTTTTGCTGAGGCTGTCCTCAAAGCTTGTATTCTCCTGCCTCATCTGCCTCATCTTCCCAAGTATTGGGATCACAGGTATGTGCCACCATGTCGGGCTGAGTTATCTCTCTTTTGCTATGGCTTGGGAACTGTTGTGCTTCTTTGTATGCCTGTAAATTTTGAGACTTGGGGAATTAGTTTGTATTTCATGCTTCACTTTTTTTTTTTTTTTTGATACTGCAGATGGAACCCAGAGACATTCTACCTCTGAGCTACACCCCCAGCCCTATTTACTTTTTTTGTGTGTGTGTGGTACTGGGGATTGAACCTAGGGGCGTTCTACCTCCAAGCTACACCCTCAGCCCTATTTTTTATTTTTTATTTTGAAACAGGGTCTCACTAAGCTGCGAAAGGCCTCACTAAGTAGCTGAGATTAGCCACAAACCTGTGATCCTCCTGTCTCAGTTTCCCAAATACTGGGATTACAGGTGCGTGCCACCACACCCGGCCATTATTTACTTTTTATTTTTGAAACAGGGTCTTGATAAGTTGCTGAGGGCCTTGCTAAGTTGCTGAGGCTGGCCTCAAACCTGAGATTGTCCTGTCTCAGCCTCACAAGTACTGGGATTACAGGTGTGTGCCACCACACCTGGCTATCATTATTCACTTTTAAGCATTGTTAGCTGCGTCCAGGGCAACTGAAGTATGGGGACATTTGGCATCACTACTAAGGCTATATATTTCTGAGGACTCTGCTCAATGTCTTTTTTAAAGGTTACTCTGGTCATTCTTTTCTGATGATTCTTTTCTTGGGCTTGGTAGGTTTCTCACATTCATGCAATGATCAGAAGTCTGCAAAAGATTTCAAAATATCCATCTTCAAATATTGAAAATTCTTATTTTTAGCAAGAATTAATACCATCCCAGCTATTCCACAATGGCTGGAAGCTAGGTTCACAACTGACTTCTGGTTTTGATTTATTTAATCCAAAAACCATACCTAATTATTTCATGAATTATGATTTATATGTAGATTATTTTGGATAGTTTATATAGAAAATCATATAATTTTAAAATAAAGCAACAGTACTGTCTTCTTTTTGAACTTCATATTTGTTATTTTTCCCAACTTTTTGCACTGGCTATGAATTCAAAATAATGTTGAATAGAAATTAGTATAACAAATACTATCATTTAATTTCTGAGCTTACAGAGACTACTTTTGAAATAAATGTTTGATGCTTATTCTATATACATTTTATCATATTAGTAAGGTCTCTAAAATAATTTATTTAAGATTTAATATAATTTTCTGTATCCATTATTATGATAACATGGCTTTTTCTCCTTTTAATAATGTGGTGAAAAAATCAATTATTTCCTAGTGTTAGACCAACATTTTTGTCTTAAAGCAAATCAAGTTTGTAATGAAACAGTAAATGGTTTTAGACATGGAATTTTATGTGGTTTTTAATTATTTTATTTTGGAATTTTCCATTTGTCTTCCTGAGTCAGACCAAAGTGTAATATTCTTTCTTTTACTTTCCCATCTAGTTTTTTTGTATCATGGACATGCTAACATTATACAATGAGTTAAGGCATAATCTTTCTTTTTTATTTTTCCTCTGGAATCTCTTGTGCAAATTTCAAAGTATCTGTTCTTTTAATATTTGATATACCTCTACACTAGACCAGGAGAGCTATCTATTCCTTTATTCTTTCAACCTATAGCTAAGAATAATTTTAAAATGTTATTTGAGTCATTTGATAATATTAAAAAATTTCTTCTTAAAGAAATAATTGTCTTCTTTCTGTTATCTCTTACATCAAATGATACTTTTCAATGATGGGGCTATGCCTTCTTTGCATTCTTTTCTTAACCTATTTAATTAATGAATAAAGTTTGCATATACTGAAAGTGTGCCATGTGATGCTTTGTATGTGTATTCTTTGTGTAATGATTGGCACAATCAAATTAATTAATATCATCACCCCCCATGCTGTACATTTGACATCCAGAACTTTTTTTTTTTTTTTTTT
>PVJS01013663.1:0-41715 GCA_004027185.1 Glis glis | reverse complement strand
TAGAACGCCCCTGGGTTCAATCCCCGGTACCGCAAAAAAAAAAAAAAAAAGAATTGGAAAGGATAATGTAGTAATCCATGCGTCTGTTGATGGACACCTAGGTGGGTTCCATAATTTGGCTATTGTGAATTGTGCTGCTATAAACATGAATCTGAATTAATATGATTTTCTGATTTCAGTCCCTTTGGAAAGATCCTCAAAAGTAGTATAGCTGGATCATATGATGGATCCATTCCCAGTTCTCTGAGGGCTCTCCACCCTGATCTCCATAGTGGCTGCACTAATTTACAATCCCACCAACAGCGTAGAAGAGTTCCTATTTCCCCACATCCTCGCCAGCATTTATTATTATTTGACTTCTTGATGATTGCCATTCTGATTGGGGTTAGATGGAATCTCAGTGGAGTTTTGATTTACATCTCCCTGATGGCTAATGATGTTGAACATTTTTTCATGTATTTATTAGCCATTTGTCTCTCTTCGTCTGTGAAGTGTCTATTTAGTTCAATCAGGATGCCAGAGGGACTTCAGATAATGGAGGAGAAACCTCAGTGGAGCCAGGGCGGTGGTCTAGGGGAAGGTGGGGGAGAGGGAGGATCAATGAAGGAATCACTTCCATCCACATTATGTACATACCTGAGAATACCAATGTCAACCTCAACACCCTGTATGGGGAAGGGGGATGGGGAGGGAGCCGGGGAAAGCCCGCCAAGTGCTGTGTGCAGGTATGTCACTGTCACTATGAACTACATTGTGATGTGAGACTATAATGCACCAAGAAAAGTAAAAAATAAAAATAAAAGAGGCTTCAGTAGTGAAAAAATAAAGTAAATTAGAAAGAAAGAATTGGGAGAGATAATGAGCAGACAGAGCTTGAGGAAGGGTAGGGGATGCCGGTCCTGATCCACTGACCACAGACTGCCTGGTCTTTCATGGGGCCGGGAACATGGTTTTATGATTATGCAAGCCCTCTGGATTCCTCCTGCACCAATCCCTACCCCAGGAAGCCCACCCTCCCAATCTGTTTGACCTGTGTTCTTCCAACCATGACATTGTTTTATATATGGCTCAATTTCCCCATCAGCTGTTCTTATTTCAACCAAAATAAGTTTGAGTCTCTGTGACTTTGAATGATAAGATGCTGGGTTACCAGTCAGCTATTTTTGCTTCTAAAGCTGAACTTCCACGTGGCTCAACAGTAGTGTTCGCCTCAGCAGATCCTCATACATGCTATAAAAGTGTGATGGTTTTATTGGCCAATTAACATAGGTTAATGATGATTGTTTCTATGAAAGTTGGCGGGTCACCCTCTGGCCAGCAGGCTGAGCAATGTCATCTCAGTCTTAATCAGAGATCATAAAATGTTAGAGCTGGAAGGGGCTCAGAAGCCATGGAGGCCGACCCTCTTGCTTAACAGAGATGGAAACTGAGGCCTGGAGTGGTTAGCCCCTGGGCTAACGTGGCCAGAAGGATAGAGACCTGAGAAGCACAGACAAGCAGGTATTGCTTCCAAATAATTCAATAATCTCTTTCTCCTTATCACAAAACTTAGGCCTTCCACATGCTAAGCACAAAGATGATGCTGGAAAGAGGTGTTTAAGTCTAGCATGTGAGGAACTGGATATTTTAAAAATTAGATGACCTCTAGGATTTTCATCACCCTTGGCATTCTAAGGCATTGTGTTGTACAAAATGCACGATGCTGTACATATAATAATTTGCTTATTTTTTGATCCTTTCTCCTGGAGAGAAGCTTCTTAAAGACGGGCTGTGTTACTATCTTTGTTTTTCCTATAGCCTTGTTTATAGTATGTGCTCAATAAAAGGTTTGCTGAATGAATGAATGAATGAATGAATGAAGTTTTTTTTTTAATTCCGTAAAGAGTAACCAGGTCCTCCACATAGAGGGCACAGTGAGATTTCGAGCAAAGTAGACTCATTTGATTGGCAACATCTGAGGAAAGACCAGAAATGTGTGGAATGAGAGAGAGAGAAAAAAAACTGCTGTGTGTATATATACCACTATCACTATTTACTACAGTATGATGCCAGACTTTAAGACTACAATGTAGCCGGGCGTGGTGGCACATGCTTGTAATCCCAGTACTTGGGAGGCTGAGACAGGAGGATCACAGGTTCAAAGCCAGCCTCAGCAATTTAGTGAGGCTGTCAGCAACTTAGTGAGACCCTGTTTCCAAATAATAAAATTAAAAGAGCTGGGGATGTAGCTTGGAGGTAGAATGCCCCTGGGTTCAATCCCCAGTACCCCCACACACAAAAAGACTATAATATACCCATAAAAGTATATAAGAAACAAAATAAAGAAATAATAAGAGTCACAGCCTCAGGTTTTTCTGGAGAAAAATCTTTTCAAATTCCACTGACACTTTTCAGCTCAAGAAGAGAGTGGTAAAGACCACCTTGAACTGGAAAAAGAGATTTCCCAGGGGAGAATAAGGTCCGGGAAGCCCGTGGCTCCAGCCATGTGGCGGCTCTGGGAATAGACTCTGAGCTGCTGGTCCAGCTAGCTTCCCTCTTGGGCCTGGCTCACCTCTGCATTCTGCAGCAATCCTTACCCTGCTGTAGAGAACCGGACATGGGAATCTGAGGTCCCCCACGCTCAGAAAAAGGAAAAGAAACACAAGAACAAATTTCATTTGGTTCGCACGATAGCAGCTACTGCATTTTTACCAACCCTGAGCCCATGGTTCCAAGCCCCCGGCCCTCGAGCCATGGCCCTGCGTCTGCCATCTGGGGACTGTATTCTCACCTGGGAGCTCCAGGTGCACCTGGGCCAGAGGACACTGGCTGCTGTTCCCCCCACCCCCACCCCACCTGGCCACCTCCTGTTCTGAATGGAAGTAGAGGCGCTGACGGATGGATCTCTTCTGTTTTACTGGATCTTGCTCAGTGGGGTTGATCTGAGCCATTTTAATCATCCAAATGAGCTTGCAGCTGTTAATTCTCATCAGAAATACATATTCAGTGCTCTCCATAAAGTATTGCTTCCCACACGGGGAGCTGAGGAGTCAGGGGTTCTGTTCCCCGTCATCAGTAGGAAATTCCATCTCCTCCCCAGGCCCTCTTGCTGCTGGGAGGGAGAGGTACCCACGGTGGATACTGTGGGATCGCCCAGAGAAGCCGCCCTGCAGGATTCTACCTGACATCCCTCCAGGCACTCCTTCCTTCCTTCTTTCCTCCACCCTTCTTCCTCTCTTCCTTCTCTATTTTTTCCTTTCTCTTTTCCCTCCTCCTTTCTTCTGTTCCTCAAACATTGGCTGAGCATCTACTAAGCACCAGGCTTTAAGTTGGGGGCGGACTGTGGAAGAAACTGGGACGAAAATTGCTAGAATCGGCACCGTCAAGCTGTGGCAAGAGGAAGGAAAGCTGTGCAGAGATGTAACTGTCCCCAACTCCCGCTGGGAATCCACTCCGTGTGTCAGGAGGCAGGTGGGCACCAAGTGGGGTGTTTCCTTAGGAGTCCGAATGCATTTTGGGGGAACAGAGGAGCTGTTGTGCAGGACATTTGAGCTGATTCTGGGAGGACAGACATGTCCCTGGATTGTCCACATTCAGAAATGGCGCTTCATCTCCCCTCCCTGGTGGCACCTGCATGGCCCTGGGGCTAGCGCTGTGGGTACCTTTCCTCTTCTGGAGGCAGGCCTGGCTGTCCCCTCTTGTTGAGGGCCTTGGGGACTTTGATTTTCTGAGACTCACAGAGAGCCAAAGTCCTGGCCTCTGGGGGTTTAAAATGCGATGCAGGCAGGGATGTGGACTTCTATATTCAGGAAACACAGATATGACAGTATGCATTTGGACAATGGACTTTAAAATGTCAGCCATATATATTATAACAACACAGAGAGAAGAACAGGTTTTAAAAGGGGATAAAAATACCTCAGGCGTATAGTTTCCAAAGAGGAACGGTGCCCTTCGGGAGGAGTCGGGAAGCAGTCTTCAATCTGTCACCCAATCTGGGAGAGCTTCGTGTAGCAAGATGGCCTTCGGGGACTGTCAGGAGGAGACGCTTGAGCTAGGTGACCGGGGTGGGAGGGTTACTGGGCACTTGGTGTTCATCAAACTGGGGTTCTCGGAGGGCAAAGACTGTGCCCAGAGTCTCCTGCGTCCCGGGCAGCTAGTCTGAGCCTGGCATGTGTGTGAAGAAGCGATGAATGAATGATGTGGGAGGATGTGCAAAGGCGCAGGGTGTGGTGGAGCACGCCTGTAATCACAGTACTTGGGAGACTGAGACAGGAGGATGGCAGATTTGAGGTCAGCCTCAGGACCTTGTTTCAAAATTAAAAAAAAAAGAGGGCTGGGGGAAAGCTCAGAAGTTGAATGCCCCTGGGTTCAACTCTCAATTCCTAAGAACCTGCAAAGGCAGGAGAGCTAGGGAAGGAAGCTGAATGAGAGACTAGCTGAAACGGGCTGGAAAGCCCGGTTGGGTCAGAGCAGGGCCGAGGGAGGCCAGGGGAAGGGCCGGAGGAGGAGGAGCCACACCCCTCAAAGCCCCCTTAGGCTCCGGATAATCCAAAGATGGGGAGAGGCCATGCTGTATATCACCCCGTGACCCTGGGCAAGTCCCCTCGCCTACCCGTCCTGTGCTCCCTGCCTCCTCCTGCAGTCTGGCATGCTGGGACTTCAAGGTGGTGACAAGACCAGAGCAGAGCAGGCTGATGGCTCGGAGGTAGGTGGGGGAGAGGCTGTGGCTAGAGGAGGAGAGGACGAGGATATCAACTTATGTACTGGCACTGAGACAACTGAAGAAGGAGTAGCCACAGAACCCAGCAGCTGATTTATTATTTGTCAAGAGTCAAGACAAAAGTAAGGGGAAATAATAACACTCAATAATTATTGAGTGTTTTGTATGCAGCCTTTCCTTGTGTATTGTCTGCCTCAGAAGGTGGGTATCATGAACTCTGTCCCATTTTACAGATGTGGAAGCTGAGGCTCAGGGAGGCAAAGTGCTTGTTCGAAGGAGAAGTGGTGGCTGGAATTTGGAGCTTGAGTTTTTGCTCCCGCCCGAGCTCTTGGGCCCTGCTTTCTTCTTCTCTGAGCAGTTTCACTCAAAAGGCCCTGTCTGGGATTTATTTATTTATTTTGTACTGGGAATTGAACCCAGGGACATTCTATCCCCAAGGTACATCCCCAGCCTTTTTTATTTTTTATTTTGAAACAAGGTCTCATTAAGTTGCTGAGGGTCTTGCTAAGCTGTTGAGGTTGGCCTGGAACCTGCGATCCTCCTGTCTCAGCCTCCCAAGGACTGGGCTGACAGGTGCACGCCACCGCTCTTCTGTCTGGGTTTTAAATGGTATTGTGCTGTGGTTTTCCATGAGGGGTAGGTGGGGAGGCATCTGCGGTCTTCTGAGTTCAGACCCTGAAATCAATGGTTGTGTGCACGTCGTCGTCGTGTGCAGAGAGCAGGAACCTCAGCAGGGGCAGCTGGGGACCTGTCGTCAGAAGGAGGAGAAGAAGAAGGGCTCTCTCCCATCTGCGAAGTGTTTCACAGCTTTTGCCTCCATTGATTCTCATGGCAGCCTGGGGAGTTGGGCATGGATTTTTTAAATCCCCATTTTCCAGTTGAGGAACCCGAGGTTTGGCAAGGTGAAGGGGCTGCTTGGGGTCACCCAGCTGGTACCCGCAGGAGAGCGGAGCCTGCTCCCCCAGTTCCTGGGCTCAGTTCCTTGTCAGGGCTATACACAAGGTCCCCAGAGGATGTCACCTTGCTGGAGGGTCAGAGGGGAGTGGAGCCAGGCAAGACTAGCTGGGGTCCTAAGAGCTGAGGTGACGGGGTTCTGAGGCATGGGGGGGCCTTCCCTGAAGGGTGGAGGGCTGGGGACTGGGGTTCTGTCTTGAGCTAGAGGATGATGCTGGTGACAAGCAGCCCAGGAATGGATGAGCCAGCTGGCATGTGGGTCCCCTCTCTAGAATCCGGGGGTCAAGAGTCACAGATTCAGGTCCCTTTGCTATCCCTACCTGGATCCTCAGGCAACAAAGGCTGGTCAGGAAGTCATGCTGACGGGTGGGGCGTCTGCAGCCCTGAGTTCCAGTGGAAGGACACATGCTCTGGAGACTGACTGGTATGGGTTCGAAGTCCGGTCTTGCCACTTCCTGCCTGGGTGGCTTTGTGCCTCAGTTTCCCTTCCCATGAAACGGACCAACCACTGCTTCTTCACAGACACAAGGCAGGAATAAATGCATGCACATTCACAACACTAAATGAATTTCACCAGCCCATCATGCACCAGTGCTGTGCGAGGAGCTGGGGATAGTTCTGTGAGCCGTGAAGACAAGGTCCCCACCCTCATGCAGGTGACAGCGTTCACCAACACAACACAGACCCCCAGAAGCATCACTCCCACCTGGAAAAGTGCCAGGCTCGCTGCTGGGCCACCAGGGAGGAGGTGGGGGCGAGTCCCAGGAGGGGAGAAGCAGAACTCAAACCTTGCCCCGGGTCAGCAGGGCTGGGGCTGGGGACAAAGTGTAGGGCTGGCCCTGGATGCGCCTCCTTATCGAGCTGCCCCTGCGTCAGAAGCCATGATCTCACCAGCGTTCAAAGCTTCGCAAGGGAGGCCCAGGGCGAGGCTGAGAGCGCTGGAGTGTGCCCGCGTTGACAGCTGCGGGTTGGAGTGTCTCTCTCGCCAGGATCACAGGCTGTGGGGGTGGCAAGGCCATGCACAGCCTCTGAAGGCCCAGGGCCCCTGCCCAGGGCCCCAGGGACAAGTTCACTGACACAGGGAGGTTGCTCTTCCTAACCATCAGCCTGTGCCCTGTGCTGGCTGCTTGTCCATGTGAGTGACCTGTCGTTTCCATCTTCCCGTACTCAAAAACAGGATTGTCCTTGCTAAATTAGGACACAGGTGGCCTTCTCTCTGGGCTGGCGAACACAGCCCACCAAGAGGACCCTGTCCCTCCCTGCCTGCCTCCTGCACCAGTCCCCCTGCAGAGGGGCAGGTAGCAGGGGCCCAGCTGGGGGAGGGAGCAAGCTTCCCCAAGGGCTGGGGCCAGGAGGTGGGTGCCGCTTCTGAGGCCCACCTCTCCCCCAAATGTCTCTCAGTCCTCCTTTTTACCACCCCCCTGGATTCCCTTTCTTCCCTCCTTTCCTTCCACCTCTCTCTCTCTCTCTCTTTCTCTGCTTCCCGCTTCCACCTCTCTCTCTCTCTCTCTCTCTCTCTCTCTCTCTCTCTCTGCTTCCCGATTCACCGCTTGCTATTTCCCCAGTGCATTCCTTGGTTTTCTTCATCGCTGGTTCTCTCCCTCCTTTCTTCCTCCCTCCCTCTCCCCTGCCCCCTAGGCTCCCGGGCTTCTTGGTCCTGCCTCCTCTCCCGTGCTCCTCCTCCCCTCCTTCGTGCTCCTCCTCTCCTCCTCTCCTCCTCCTCCTCCTCCTCCTCCTCCTCCCTCCTGCTTCCTCCTCTTCCTCCTCCTCCCTGCCTCCTCCTCCGTGCTCCTCCCCGCCTTCTCTTTGTCTCTCAGGCCTTCCCTCCTCCTCGGCGGGTCTCCTCGCTCCTCGCGCCCCATCTGCGCCCCCAGCCTCCCTCCGCCCTCGCCCCGCCTCCCCCTGCAGCGCCCCCTTCCCTCCCCGCGCTCGCTCGCCGCCGTGATTTATTACTTGCCCCGCTGCTTCTGACAAACTATTTGTAGGAAAATGAGATTTGGTCGGCGCTGGATGGCTCCTCTGGGAGGCGGGCGTGGGGGTCGGGTGTCGGAGCCCCCGTGCGGCCCCCGCCGGAGCCCACGGCGCTTACGGAGCTCTTTAAGATAAATGAGCAAAATTAAGAGACTCACTGGGGGAAGACAGCGCTGGCTGGCTGCGCGAGCGGCGGGGGCGCGCGTTCTTCCCGGAGAGGCGTCCAGGGCGCCCCGCGGGGGCTCCCCATCTGCCGCCACGCGGGGGCCGCCTCCCGGGAAGGGGCGCGGCGGGCCGGGCGGACACCTCCCGCAAGAGGGGCGCGGAGCAGGTCCTGCAGCGGCCGGGAAGGCACCGAGGGCGCCGCAGAGCGCAGTGGTGGGGGTGAAGGCATTGGGGCCCGCTGCGGGGTGCAGGGAGGATGGGGTGCAGCTCAGACCCCCTGAGGCCCAGGCCACTCCAGCCACACCTGATCGGGGGGACCCACTGCAATAGGGTTCACGCCTGGTCTCAGGTACCACCCCCGGGGACAGGAGGCAGCCTGCTCCAGCCAAGTCCAGGCCTCCCCCCAGCCTCAAGGCCCTGGACCACTGCAGATCCTCCTCTTCGGGCCTCCTGCGAGGCTGGAAGGGACTGGAGTCTGCTAGTCAGCTGGCAGAGCTCCTCCCTCCTCTGCGCGCGGGTGGGGCGTGTTGGGTTTTCCTGCAGCACCTTGGGCCTTAAGTATGGTTTGCAGAGCAGCAAGGGAGAGCATGAATAGGAGAACGTTCTGGAAGCTCAGGGCTCTGCTTTCAACCCCCCAGTGGGATGTGCAATGGAACCGGTGTCTCAGACTATTTTTTTTTTCTTATTTTAAAAGTGATATGCTCATTGCCCAGTAACTGAGCGAGACCTTGATTCAAAATAAATAAAAAGGGTTGGGGGTGTAGCTCAGTGTAGAATGACCTTGGATTCAATGCCCAGTACAAAAAAAAAGTGATATATTTATATTTCTGATAATCATTAAGAGAACAGAAATAAGAATACAGAAGAAAATAAAGGGCTGGAGTGAAGCTTAGGAGTAGAGCTGTTCTTAGCATGCCAGAGGCCCTGGGTTCAATTCCCAACACTGCAAAAATAAAATAAAATAAAATAAAATAAAATATAAAGGAAAATCACCTTCTATTCTATTTTATATATATCCTAAATCTCAAAATACATATGTATTTAAAAAAACAGGATTATATTGTAAACATTTTGGCCTGCTTAGCTACTTGACATTATATCGTGAATACCTTTTTAAAATCATATTAAATTTCTTCTAAAACATAATTTTAAGTGAGCATGGTATTTTATATTGTATCCTGCATGTAAATATTTTTATTTTTATTTTTATTTTTGTGGTACTGGGGATTGAACCCAGGGGCACAGCTCCATCCCTATTTTTATTTTTTACTTTGAAACAGAGTCTCACTAAGTTATCACATGGGTCTTGAACCTGCGATCCTCTTGCCTCTGCCTCCAGAGTTGCTGGGATTACAGGCATGGGCCACCTCACTCAGCCATTTTATTTTTAATAAAGCACATATTTTGTTCATTTTGATTGTTTCTAAATTTTTGCTATTATGGAAATGTGTTAATGTTAACATTCACCAAATCATCCTATTTTTTTATCATAGTGATGAAAATAGCAATTTCTGCATCTCCTTGGCATCCTAGGATAAGATGTGACATATTTTAATAGAGTAGTTGTCATACTGGGCCTGGTCTGCGTTCCCAGCCTGGATAAGCCCTTCTAGAACTTTGTAGGCTTTTGAAGACCTCCCTGATCTACAAGCCAGGGCAATCTGAGAATGTTCTGGAAGCAAAGGAGGTGGCTAAGGCTTCAGTTGCTTTAAGAATGAAGAGAGACAGTATCTGAAGAGAAGGGTTATTCAGTTTGTATAGTTGTCAGACATTTACCAATAAAATGTGCGCCAATTATAATAATGGGGGAATTACCTCTGTTGGGTATATGTATGTTATATGGTGATCATAATTTCAAATGTATTAAATGTAAAACTTGAAAGTGCTAGGGTGAAAAGATAGGTGTGGTGGTACACACCTGTGATCCCAGTACTTGGGAGGCTGAGAGAGAAGGATCTCAGGTTGGAGGCCAGCCCCAGCCATTGAGCAAGGCTCTCAGCAACTTAGCAAGACCCTGTTTCAAAATAAAAAATAAAATAGGGCTGGGGGTGTAGCTCAGAGGTAGAATGCCCCTGGGTTCCATCCCTAGTACCACAAAAAAGGAAGAAAGACAAAAAGAAGAAGAAGAAAGTAGGGCCATTGTAAAACTCCAATATGGAAACTGTCTACTAACATGAACGGCGAAGAAATAAAAAGAGTTTTGAGGTGTAAAGATAGTGAGAAAAGACATAAAATCTATGTGATCTTGCACAGGTGCCTGGCACTTTTGACATGAAGGAAAATTAAGATGTGTGACTGGGGTCTGTCTGTCTGTCCGTTTGGAGCCCGTGGGTCTCAGAAGTCGAGAAGATGGTGCCACACACTTTGATAATTTTTCTTGGTATGGAAGCAAACGAAAATAAGCAAATATCATATTGAGATTTCTACTGACTTGACCCTTCCGATCAAATCCCTTTCTTGTGGTCTTGATATCCATTGTCCTCAACTTCAGTGTCCCTGGGACTCCAAGTGGCTTTCTGAGGCTGTCATGGGGGAGCGGAGGGTTCGAGTCCACGAACTCTTTTCAATATTGAGAAGGGACTGGTTACCTACAATCAAGCGTCTCAAGCTAGTGAAACCCCAAAGCTCTTTGCTTTCAGTTGACTTTTACAAAACATGATATGGGCTGGGCGTGGTGGCACACTCTTGTAATCCCAGTACTTTGGGAGGCGGAGACTGGAGGGTCAGGGTTCGCGGCCAGCCTCAGCTCTCTCTCTCTCTCTCTCTCTCTCTCTCTCTCTCTCCTTAGTGAGGCCCTCCGCAACTCCGTGAGACCCGGTTTCAAAATAAAGTATAAAAAAATAGGGCCGGGGGCGTAGCGCGGAGGTAGAACGCCCCTGGGTTCAATCCCCGGTACCGCAAAAACAAAAAACAAACAAACAAAAAACATGATACGGGGGTGCTTACTATCCCGCCTGGTTGCTCTGTCCCGCATTTTTCTAGGTGTTTGATTCCTAAATGAAAGGCAGAACTGGTTGTTTAAGAAGCACAGTCTGTATTTTCTCGCCACGGAGGGACTCACTCTGGGTAATAAAGAGGTCTCTAATGGAAGAAGGTTGGGAAGAAGAGCCCAGCTGCCCCAGAGGCAAAATCTGCCCAGACAAGAGAGGGCTCTTTTGGTCCTGAAATGGACTGCATGGTGGGGTTGTTCTGGAAAAATCCATCCAAATCCTTTCCTGCCTATATCACAAAGAAGAGAGGTGGGATCTACTGGGGGCGGGGCCAAAGACATCTATTGATGACTGGAAAAGAGGCACAAATATGATCAAATGGGACCGGAGCCAAAAAAAAAAGAAAAAAAACAAGATGATTCACAGTTGACTCAGCCGGGAGACCCCCATCTCATTTTATTAGTAAGAAAAGATGTGGTGGCAGGCATCGGGGGAGAGCAACGAAATTAAAACACCATGATCCTTTTAATACGGTCCAAGATTTACTCTGCATAATCCAGTCATATTTTTGATAGGAAATTCATGGCTCCTCTGTCCCCAGTAACAGAACGGTGATCTTTATGGGGCCGGGCGCGAGGAAGCTGGCGGGCACGGCCCCCGTCACATTAAACTGTCTCAGTGAAGAGGCAATTTGTTTGATATTAAGAGTTATAAAAATATCAGCATAGAGCGGTTATGCCGGGGATATTGCACAAGCCAATCTGAATTTTAATGTAGTGTGAGCAATAAGCACCGTGGTTCCCCGGCTCACGCCACACTCCGTCTCCGCAGATATGTGAAGAGGGAGGAGGAGGAGCGTGGAGTGTCCGCTCTTTCCCACCAGGGACACATGTCAGGCTCCATCCTCAGCAAATGTGTGGGACCTGGCAAAGGTTTCTGGGCGCCTGGGAGGGGGATTCAGGAGGCGTCACCCAGAAGAGCCAGTAGCATCCTTGGCACTGTGAGGGGAGGGAATTGGAGATGTGGCCACGGGGATCCATTCCCTAGCATCCTCTCCATACGCCTCAATCAGGCAGCAACAGAGCGGCCAGGGCTCAGCCCCCACCAACATCTCAAGATGTTGTATTTTCATCCAAATATCTGTTTCTGTTTTGGGGATGGGTACTGGGGATGGAACCCAGGGGTGTCCTACCTCCAAGCTACGCCTCCAGCCCTTTTTATTTTGAAACAGAGTCTTGCTAAGTTGTTGAGGCTGGCTTCAAACCTGGGGTCCTCCTGTCTTAGCTCTCAAGTGCTGGGTCTACAGGCGTGCATCACCATACCCTGCTACAACTTCCTTCCTTCCTTCCTTCCTTCCTTCCTTCCTTCCTTCCTTCTTTCCTTCCTTTTTTCTTTTGTGGTATTAGAAATTGAACCCAGGGGCATTCTACTTCCGAGCTACACCCCCAGCCTTCTTTTTAGAACTTTTAATTTTGAAACAAGGTCTCACTAAGCTGTTGAGGGTCTTACTAAGTTACTGCACACTGACCCTGAACCTGCGATCCTCCTGTCTCAGCTTCCCAAGTACTGGGATTACAGGCGTGCACCACCATGCCCTGCTCAAGTATCTATTAGTTTCTTAATCCAGTGGAATGCCACTTCCCAAGCACCCACCTCCTCTAAATCTGCCACAAAATGCCCTTTGTATCTTCTTGCCTCTCCCCATCCCACCGCGGCTCGGGGTCTCGCTCTGCGACCCACAGGTGCACACTCGACCTCTCCCTTGTCCCCTCCCCCAGGCTTCTCATTACTTTCATTCCTCTCCCGTCACCTCCCAGTAACCTCTCTCAGCCTCTTCCCCCATAAATATCCATTTAACCCTACAGATAGATCTTCCTGAAACATGCTGACCAATTAATTCCACTGCCACGGGGTGCCTACTCTGGGTCCAGCACAGTGATCAGGGGAGATGGATGTGAACAGCACCCTGTGGTCTCTGCTCCCCCAGGAATCACAGTCTGGTCTGGAGGGAGTGGTGTGGGGGGCATGTTGGGGTTCCAGGCAAGCACTGTGACCATTTCAACTCAGGGCTAAAGACCCCACAGAGGTCCAAGTTATTCAAGCCTTCTCCAATTCATTTCTTCACTTGTAAATTAAGAATACTGCTAACATAGCTAGACATGGTGGCGCACGCCTGTAATCCCAGTACTGGAGAGGCTGAGACAGAAGGATGGCAGGCTCAAGGCCAGCCTCAGCCACTTAGTGAGACCCTGTTTCAAAATAAAAAATAAAAAAGGGCTGGGGTGTAGCTCAGAGGTAGAATGCCCCTGGGTTCAATGGTTCAATCCCCAGTACCAAAAGATAAAAGTAAAAATAAAATAACCAACAAAGCAAAACCAGAAAAGAAAATACCATTTGTTGAAGTTTGGATAACTTCAGAGAAAAATGTCCATCATTATCTGAAAAGATGATTGGTATTCTCCTCCCTTTTGCAATTACATATCTGTTGGAAGTCAAAGTTTGTTCAGTATACTGTGACCCAAACAGCATCTCATCACACTAAATGCAGAAGTGGGTGTTGGAATGTAGCCATCTTCTACTAAGCTAGGCATGGACAAGAATGACACTCTGCTCACTAGTTTTGAAAATATAGTTCTGTTCCCTCCCTCCCTCCTCCTCCTCCTCCTCTTCCTCTCCTTCTCCTTCTCCTTCTCCTTCTCCTTCTCCTTCTCCTTCTCCTTCTCCTTCCCCTTCCCCTTCCCCTTCCCCTTCCCCTTCTTCTCCTTCTCCTTCTCCTGGCATTCTACCACTGAGCTACAATCCCAGTCTTTTTTTTTTTTAATTTTGAGACAGGATTTCACCAAGTGGCCCAGGCTGGCCTTGAACCTGTGATCCTCCTGTTTCAGCCTCCCAAGTACTGGGATTACAGATGTGTGCCACCATGCCCAGCTCAATATAGTTATTTTCTATGAAAATATGCTATCTACATTAACTTGAATGGATTTATTGTTACTTATAAATGATTTATCAATCAGAGATATTTTTAGTCTTGTTTTATATATATAATACAATAAATATTAATAGCTATAATCCACATAAACAAATGCTTGTGGACTGCATTTTTCTAAATAACTTTTAGGGGTCGGGCGTGGTGGCGCACGCTTGTAATCCCAGTACTTTGGGAGGCGGAGACTGGAGGATCCGGGTTCGCGGCCAGCCTCAGTGCGTGCGCTCTCTCTCTCTCTCTCCCCCTGTCTCTCTCTCCCTTTCTCTCTACCTAGTGAGGCCCTCCACAACTTCGTGAGACCCGGTTTCAAAATAAAGTATAAAAAAATAGGACCGGGGGTGTAGCGCAGAGGTGGAACGCCCCTGGGTTCAATCCCTGCTACTGCAAAAAATAAACAAATAACTTTTAGGGTATAAAAAGGTCCTGGACAGAAATTTTGAGAACCGTTGGATCACAGTGGATTTTTAGAAGTTTCCGTGTTATGTCTACTGGCTTGATCTGGTTTGGCCTGGAAATAAGTCCTTTCCCTGTCTCCACCTCTTTCTCTCTCTCTCCTTCATCTCCTTCTGTTCCCCCTTTTCTGGCTTTCTCTCTCTCCTGCTTATTTTCTCTCTCCCTCGCTCCTCTCCTGCCACACCCTGGCTCTTGTTCTCTCCTCTCATTACAGCAGCTGTGTCCTTGAACCCCTTCTGGAAGCTTCTGGAAGTTTCCTTCTTTCTGCAACCCCCCCAACTTCCCTTCCACAGCACCTCCTGCCCCAGTGCCCACTCCCTCACTTCCCAGCTTCTAGATCTAAACTACTTAAGTTCCTCAAGCCTGCCTCCCTCTAGCCCTCTTGCCACCGGCTCTTGTTTTCGCTACTCCATCTCTCTTTAATCTCTCCTAGTCTTCAGCGGACAGGCTCCTTGTTTCTTCTAGAATGTACTGAGGACCTCTGTGCTCCTCATCTTCGTTCACCAGCTTCTTCTCAAGTCTCAATTTGCTGCCTCAGTGAGAACTGTTTACAGGCGGGCTGCAAATTATGCTCATGATTTTTGGAGACCTGAGAGACTCCCAGCCTGCACCACGCAGCCTGGCCCAGGGCCAACCTCATACAAAGGACGAGGAGCCCAACTTGGGGACAGACAGGTTGGGGTCAGAGCCCAGCTTTGCCACTTATTAACAGGGCAGTTTAACAGGGTCACCCCCCTCTGTGAACTTGAAGTCCTATTTTATAAAGCGAAGATCGTAACACCTGCCCCGTGGAGTTCTTGTGAAGATTCACTCAGAGCCGGGCGTGGTGGCACACGCTTGTAATCCCAGTACTTGGGAGGCGGAGACCGGAGGATCCGGGTTCGCGGCCAACCTCAGCTACTTAGTGAGGCCCTCCGCAACTTCGTGAGACCCGGTTTCAAAATAAAGTATTAAAAAATAGGGCCGGGGATTTAGCTCGGAGGTAGAACACCCCTGGGTTCAATCCCCAGTACCGCAAAAAAAAAAAAAAATTCACTCAGAGAATACATATAGGGCCACATGTAAGTGCTCACGATGACCTATTATTATCATCAGAAGGGAACCCGTGTCGTTCAGTCAATATGGATGGTTACAAACCAGTTCGTCGTTTGTCTGGACAATTGTAAATGAAGCCATAACCTAGATCACTAACTCTCAAACTTCCACATTCAGCAGGACTCCGTGGGCGGCTTGTCGAATACGGGGAAGCCCCCCAGAAATTCTGACTCAGTAGTTTATCATTTTAGGGAGTTCCAGTGCACACCAAACGCTGACCTATATCTACCCGAATATTTCCTGAATCTTACCTTTTCCCAGTATTTTCTGAGATCTCCTAGTCCTTAAGGCCCTGCTCGGCTTGTATTTGGTGACAGTTACTAATGTCTCGCATGTTTCATCTGTGTGACACCCACTGAATGAATGGATCTCACTAAGCCGGCATCTGCTCTAACCCGCTGAGCCCTCCTCCTCCCCCAGCCCCTGCAGCAGAGCGTCCTGTGCAAGCTGGCCGGCTGGGAGAGCTTGGCCATACTATTTAATCCTCCTGAGCTTTTATGTATTTGCTTTTAATTTGAGGACTGTCTTATCTTGTGGCAATATTGTGAGAGTTACTTGGGCTGATGATGTATTTGCGGGCCTTCTGTGACGTGCCATCCAAATGCTACTTTTAATTGTTTTCTTTGGTGACCCTTCTGTTAGTGTACAGAATTGTACACTAACAGAACCCTCCTCCAAGGAGGAATTGGAGTCACCATTCTTCAGGGGGTCCACTGATTTGGGACCTACTCTACCTCCCCGCCATGCCAGGACAGTGCTGGCCCATGATGGGCCGAGTGGACACTGGAGTCGGCTTCCTGCCCTGTCCCCCGGCTCCCATTCAGTCTTGACCAAGCAGCCCCTGTGCCCCAGGCCTGTCTGTGCTCGGCCTTCTCAAATATGCTCAGTGCTGTCAGGCAAGGTGGCACACGCCTGTAACCTCTAATCCCAGTACTTGGGAGGCTGAGGCAGGAGGATAGCAGGTTCTGGGTCAGCTTCTGCAACTTAGCGAGACCCTCAGCAACTAAGCATAATCCTGTTTCAAAAATAAAAAAAAAGGGCTGGGAGTGTAGCTTGAACGTACAACGCACCTGGATTCAATCCCCAGTACCAGGAAAAAGATTCTCAGTGCTTTAGAAGCCAGGGTCTTGTTTTTCTTTCCTTCGTCTTTTATTCTTTGGACTTGTTTGATGAACCTTGAACTAGAGGCTTTCTTATGTAATCAGAATGCTCCTTCACCTCCCCGCCTGTGGGTAGAACGAGGTCACAGGGAGCTGTGTGTTTGCTCCTGGGACTTGACAGGTCGCATCTGGGAGCTGGAGGTCCCCATCATCTCTCCCCCACTCTGTCCTGCCTCGTGGCTCCTCCCATTCGCCGCAGGTGGTACCTGGGGAGAGTCTTTGTTCTCCTCCTCTGCTGATCTCACGTGCTTCTTGGCCATGTCCCCACTGTCACTCGACTTCGGCTGCCTCTTGAACGGTGGCCACTACACTTGCTCTAGGCAATGACCAGCTGAACATCTACCAAAGGGAGGGGAAGGACTCCATTCCTGTACAGTGTTGAAACAGAGAAGGCTGGCCCTGAGGTGGTAGCTCCTTAATGTGCGTGGTCTTTCCTCGGCAGAGGTGCCTCTGGGATGGCGTGGCCAGGTGAGCACAGCTAGTATCCTTGTTCTCTGCAGAGCTGTTTCCGTGAACCGCTCAGGTCCTGGGTCCACATTGATCCAGAATGGAGGGTCGTTTGTTCTGAAGTCCCTCATGGCAAGTTAGTCTCCAGGTAGAACCTGTCAGTGCCAACCAGACAGGTCTGTCTATGTTTAAGTCCCAAATTGTTTTCTCAGGAAACGTCTTTGCTTTGCATAAGGCAATTAGCACAAATAGACTCTGACGGGTGCCCCCCCCATACAGGGAGCACCAAGGCTCATCGGGGTCATAGGGTTATGCCAGCAAGCCAGGGCGGCAAAAGCCTCCCCCTCTCTGCAGGAAAAGCACTTTGGGTAGGATTAGGGTTGGAGTGTGCGGAGGAGGGTGTTGATGATAGAGGCCTACTTTGTCTATGCAAAGAGTACTTCCTTCCTTCCTTCTTCCTTCCTCCCTTCCTTCCTTCCTCCCTCCCTTCCTCCCTCCCTCCTTTCCTTCCTTTCTTCCTTCCTCCTTTCCTTCTTCCCTCCCTTCCTTCCTTCCTTCCTCCCTCCCTCCTTTCCTTCCTTTCTTCCATCCTCCTTTCCTTCTTCCCTTCCTTCCTTCCTTCCTTCCTTCCTCCCTCCCTCCCTCCCTTCCTTCCTTCCTTTTCTCCTCCTCCTTCCCCTTCTCCTCTTCCTCCCTCCTCCTCCTCCTCCTTCTTCTTCTCCTTCTTCCTCTCTCTCTCTCTCTCTCTCTCTGTTCTTTGCTACAGGGAACAGCACCCAGGGGCAGCCTATCTCCAAGGTACACCCCAAGTCCTTTTAAGTTTTACTTTGAAACAGGGTCTCACTAAGTTGCTGAGGCTGGCCTCCTACCTGCGATCCTCCTGTCTCAGCCTCCCAAGTCCTAGAGTTACAGGTGTGCACCACCATGCCTGACTTTGTCTTTCTTTTTCATCATGTATCTATTTATTTGGAAGTTAGCATCCTAGGATACACACTGAAGGAACAGGAAGCCTCCAGGTGCTTTCTAGACAGAGGTGAAGGACGAAGCAGGTAGGTTTGGGGGATACAGTAAACTTGGTGAATTTAGAAGATCTCCAGCTGAATGAGCGAGTCACCATGGCTAGAGATACCTTAGACAGGGGACCCCTCTCCTAGAAGGGAAGTGGGTGCAGGATGGCTCATTCACCCCTCGCCCCTCATGCTCCTCACACTGCTCCTTGTGACAGTGTGGGCCCGACAGTATCTGCACTTGACTGGCGTTGATGTACAGCGGCACAGAGGCTGCCTGGTGGTCCTGGCACGGGGAGTGGGAGCCTGGGTCAGAGCACGCCGAGGCTGGAGAGCTTGCTGAGAAAGAACAGACGGGATTCAAAGATGGAGCGAATGCCAAGAAGAGAGAGAAATGAAGAGGGATGGCTGCGCGGTCCCAAGGCTAATTGCCCTGCCAGCTCTCGCCGGGAAGGTGGGAAGGAATCTGGTTTGGAAGGAAAGATAACAAGCTCTGCTTTGTTTCCCTGCAGAGGTTGGAGGGTCAACCAAATAGAGATCGTCCACGGACAGCGAGAAATATGGGAGAGGCGAGGGGCAAGGGGTCAGGGACGGAGGAGCGGGCTGAGCAGCCTTCCCGGCTGGTGAGAGCATTCGTTTGTCTATCTCAGAAATACTCACGTGAGCCTCCTGAGCGCCACGCCTGGGTCTGAGGCCCGGAGATCAGACAAGGGAGGCAGGTGAAATGATTCACGCGGAGGAGGAGAGGAAGAGCTGTCAGGACAAGGATGGGCCTGGGGAAAGGGCAGGGATCAGAGCGGAGTCAGTGCTGACGCAGAGCCGAGCGGGCCGGGTGGTGTGATGGAGCAGACAAGGCCTCAGTCGACCTGCATGCAACAGAAGATCCAAACAGCGCGGCCTCCACGCACCCACGCACCCGAGGGGCTCTTAGCCTCTCGCGAAGCAAGGAACGCCGCCAGGTCGGTAGGGACCAGCCTGGCAGCCCCAGCACCCTGTGACCGTGACCGCAGCCCCACGGAGCCCACCTAGGTCTGCAGCTCCTCTTGCTTGGGTTTTAAGGCTGCGTTTTTCAGAGTGTGGACGCCCAGGGCAATATGGAGATATTTCAGGTGCCTGAGGAGGCTGAAGGGCTGGCTTCTACACACTTGGCCACATTTCAAGTAGAGTGTTTAGGTGTGTATACATTATTATACACACACACACACACACACGTACATATACATACATATTATATATTTCAACCTCAGCCTATTCTTTCTCAGAAGAACTCCTAAAAAGGAAGTATTTCCTGGAGAAGCAGGTGCCTGAACAGTTCTTTTCTATAGTGAGCAGGAATTTGTTTGCTAAGGCCACCGCTGCCAGAGGTGTGGTCTATTAAGCCAACTGCTTGGTGGTGGTGGTGGTGTGTATGTGTGTGTGTGTGTGTGTGTGTGTGTGTGTGTGTGTGTACAGTGCATTTGTACTTTTTTTTTTTGAACCCAGAGGCATTCTACCTCTGAGCTACATCTATAGCCCTTTTTATTTTCTATTTTGGTTTTTTTGTTTTTTGCGGTACTGTGGATTGAACCCAGGGGCATTCTACCTCTGAGCTACATCCCCCAGCCCTATTTTTTATTCTTTATTTTGAAACAAGGTCTCACTAAGTTGCAGAGGGGCCTCACTAAGTAGCTGAGGCTGGCCGTGGAGGTTGACCTGGAACTTCCTGCCTCAGCCTCCCAAGTACTGAGATTACAAGTGTGCTTCACCACGTCCTCCTACATTTGTTCTTAATTTGTGAGCACTCACCTGTTTGTCTCTTGGTGCCATCTACCTTCCCCCAACCCTCAGTGACTTGAGCCCTTCCCTCCCTAAAGACCACTGTGTCCGGTCACCCCAAAGCACCCTTTACCCATTTCGAACGTGGTTTTCTCTCAGATTCTTGTATTAACGCACAGTAGCAATGTGTTTAGGACTCGCAGCGATGGGGTGTGTGTGGTGGGGAGAGACGAGGAAAAACGAGACGGGAGAGAAGCCCGGAATGCTGAGTCCTGCTCGCTCTCAGGGAGGAAGCCAGGCTCCTGGGATTTCAGCTGCAAGACCATAAAGAGTCCTGACTCGCTAGTGGGGCAATCCCATTTCAAGAGGTGGGGAGGGACGTGGCGTTTGGAGAGAGCACGCCGTGTGCCTGACTGATCTAGGGCTCTCCTACAATGGTTTCATCTTCACGCCAAGCCTACATGGCAGACAACTTCACACTCAGTTTACAGACGAGGAAACCTTGCTCTGGGTCCATAGTAAGGCCTCTGTGGAAGCCAGAGGAGGTGTGTGTGGTGACACACGCCTATAACCCCAGGATTTGGGAGGCTGGGACAGGAGGATCACAGGTTTGAGGCCAGTGCGTGGTAACTTAGTGAGACCTTGTTTTTTTTTTTTTTTTGCGGTACTGGGGATTGAACCCAGGGGCATTCTACCTCCGAGTTACACCCTAGCCCTATTTTTCATTCTTTATTTTGAAACATGGTCTCACTAAGTTGTGGAGGGCCTTGCTAAGTTGCTGAGGCTGGCCTTGAACCTTTGATCCTCCTGTCTCAGCCTCACAAGTACTGAGATTACAAGTGTGGGCCACCATGCCCAGCTGAGACCTTGTTTCAAAATAAAAAGTAAAATAGAGCTGGGGGTATAGCTCAGAGGTAGAACACCCCTGGGTTCAATTCCCAAAATGGAAGGAAGGAGGAAGGAATGAAGGGAGGGAGGGAGGGAGGGAGGGAGGGAGGGAAACCATACACACCAGTAGCTGTTTGTCATCCATGCACTGGGTAGTTATCACAAGCTAACTTGCCATTTGACCCACAGGCCAACTTAGTCCCCAAGGAACCATGCATGCCCTCTTTCTGCCCCCAGCCTGCTGCTAGAAGGGACCATGGGATGAAAGGGTCTGGGAAGATCTCTTCCCTGCAAAGAGATACGACAAGGGGGCTGCTCTAAAGCTTCCAGAAAAACAGTCCAGAAAAATAGGCAGACTTGGGTTTCCATCACAGATGCACCGAATGACCTCCAGCTGGTTACTCCTCTCTCCCAGCCTCAGTTTCTACATCTGCATAATGGGATCAATAATAGGACTTGCCCCTCCCTATGGGGTTGTGGCTAAAAATAAAGTGAGTTTATAAAAAGAGCTTTGCTAAGCCGGGTGTGGTGGCGCACACTTGTAATCCCAGTACTTTGGGAGGCAGAGACCGGAGGATCCAGGTTCGCGGCCAGCCTCAGCTCTCTCTCTCTCTCTCTCTCTCTCTACCTAGTGAGGCCCTCCGCAACTTTGTGAGACCCGGTTTCAAAATAAAGTATTAAAAAAATAGGGCCGGGGGTGTAGCGCGGAGGTAGAACACCCCTGGGTTCAATCCCCGGTACCGCAAAAAATAATAAATAAATAAAATAAAAAGAGCTTTGCTGTGCCAGTTGCAGGAACAGCTCAGGAGCTGTGAGCTTGGGTAGTAATGTTTACAAATGGGGAAACTGAGGCACAGTCCCTCACCCCCCAAATACCAACCTGGGGGGAGGGGTGCCTCAGTAGACTTTGGACTAGAGCATCACCATTCAGACTCCCTACCCCCGCTCCGGTTCTGGGCTGGCTCCCAGGAGTCCAGCTGTTTGCTGTGTGCGTGGGAAGCGCTTCCGTGGGAGGCCAGGAGGAGTCTTTATGTCCTGAGGAGGGATGGGTCCTGTTTCCCAGTCCAGACAGGTTTACTCAACTCCTCAGGTTTCTCAGTGGCCCCCCTGCCCGCCTCGCGCCTGCTCCCTATGAGAAAGGGCTTGTGTCCACTCCGGCTAAGCAGCAACTATTCTAAATGTCTTCCCAGTCCAAAATTCTTTTTTTTTTTTTTTTTTTTTGCGGTACCGGGGATTGAACCCAGGGGTGTTCTACCTCCGTGCTATACCCCCAGCCCTATTTTTTAGTCTTTATTTTGAAACAGGGTCTCACTAAATTGCGGAGGGCCTCACTGAATAGCTGAAGCTAGCCGAGACCCTGCAATCCTCCTGTCTCAGTCTCCCAAGTACTGGGATTACAAGCGTGCGCCACCACCCCCAGCCCTGGTCCAAAACTCTAATTTTAGTTATTTATAACTGTCTCAAAAGTCATACCTGGGACCCAGTACGGTGATGCACGCCTGGAATCCCAGTACTTGAGGGGCTGAGACAGGAGGATGGCAGGCTCAAGACCAGCCTTAGCAATGTTGCGAGACCCTCAGCAACTTAACAATAGCCTGTCTCAAAATACAAAGTAAAAAAGGGCTGAGGGTGTAGCTTGGAGGTAGAATGCCCCTGGCTTCAATCCCAGTACCCCCCAAAACAAGTCATACACAGGGACAAAACCCCCCTTATGTCGTCACAACCACAAGAGAGGACTTTTATTTTTTTTTATCTATTTTTTTATTTTTTATTTTTTTGCGGTACCGGGGATTGAACGTAGGGGCGTTCTACCTCTGCGCTACGTCCCCGGCCCTATTTTTTATACTTTATTTTTGAAACCGGGTCTCACGAAGTTGCGGAGGGCCTCACTAAGGAGAGAGACAGAGACAGAGAGACAGAGAGACAGGGAGAGAGAGAGACAGGGAGAGAGAGCGCTGAGGCTGGCCGCGAACCTGGATCCTCAGGTCTCTGCCTCCCAAAGTACTGGGATTACAAGCGTGCGCCACCCCGCCTGGCAAGAGAGGACTTTTAAATTGTCACTTTGAATCTCACTGTGATGTACAATTACAATGCACCAATACAACTATAAAAAATTTCAAATAAACTGTCATATCCCCACAAAAAAATCTTTAACTTAAAAAATAAAACAAATTCATTAAACTATTTTAAAAGAAGATAGGCATGAAAGAGGAATATGAAGAATGAAGGGCAGAGAAAGGGAGAGAGGGATGGAAGGAGATTGATTGATTGATTTAATGAGAAAAGTTTCTTTCTAGTTTATATAAAGAGATCAATAAGACCCTATAAGGTGGGAGTGGTGGTGCACGCCTATAATCCCAGTACTTGGGAGAGTCAGATAGGAGGATTGCAGGTTCAAGGCCAGCCTCTGCAATTTTGCAAAATCCTGCTTTAAAAAATATATAAAAATAAAAATAAATAAATGAAAGAAGCAAGCTGAGCAGAGGTGTAGCTCAGAGGTAGAAAGCCTCTGGGTTGAAGTGTCCCATAGGGTTGGCGACCAGTCCCAGCGTGGAGATTCCCAGGAGCAGGTCAAGGCACTTCCCACGAAACGATTCCCACAATTCCCATGGAACCTCTTAACATGAAGGTCTAGCGACAGGAAACCTCCTGCCATGGGGACTTGAGAAGCCCCCCGGGGGAATGTGTCCCCTTTACTCAAATCAGCCATTAACATTCAGGCCCCAGGGAGTTTATCAGATTCACTCTGGGTTGACAGGACCTAGGAAACTGGATCCTGAGTCAGGCAGGAAGGGATGGGGCTGAGGGGAGAGAGGGGCCTGAGCCCTGAGGGCAGGCTTTGGGGACACTGGTGGCTTGACAGATGAGGGGAGAGGCATGCCGATTGGAGGGAAACCCGTGATTCCATGGGCAGATTGCAAAAGGCGTTCACTTTCTTCTGGGGCCAATCCAACTTTAGGCCTGGCAACAGAAGTGGGCTAGATGGGGAGGTAGAAGAGAGGGCAGAGAAAGGAGGAAGTTCTATACAGGGAAGTGTGTTAAGAGGGGAAAATCCGCCGGGCGTGGTGGTGCACACTTGTAATCCCAGTACTTTGGGAGGCGGAGACCGGAGGATCCGGGTTCGCGGCCAGCCTCAGCTCTCTCTCTCTCTCTCTCTCTCTCTACCTAGTGAGGCCCTCCACAACTTCGTGAGACCCAGTTTCAAGATAAAGCGTAAAAAAATAGGGCCGGGGGTGTAGCGCGGAGGTAGAACGCCCCTGGGTTCAATCCCCGGTACCACAAAAAAAGGGGGGGGAATCCAAACATGGTGTGAAGGAATTAATATTTAGTGGGGAAACTCGAGGGCCCCAGAAAAGAGAACAAGAGGAAGAAATGCAGGCGGTGCCCCAGCCGTGGAGCCAGGCACTCAGAGGCACTGGGGCAGCTGGGGACAAGTGTCAGCCTTCTTAGGGATATGTGGAAATCCCTTCCTTTCAATGCCAAGGAGTCTCCAAGGGAGGGAGAACTCGTCCGACATCCTTAAGGCCAGCTGGGAGCTCTGCCTCCCCTCCCCTCTCCCCTCTCACTCTGGGGAGCACTTCCAGGACTCTCGGGGCAAAAGCCAGAGCTCCAGGGTGAAACCCTTGGTCTTTAGGGTGCGTACCAACCACACGCAAAGCCCGAGAGCACATGTGTAGGGTGCGGTGATTTGGTCCAGTGTATGAACATAGCACTGTTATTTCATTTTCTCTTCTTCCGGCCCAAGTGATTATTCTCTGTATTTATTAATTTGAAGACTTTTATTGGTGCAGTGTAATTACATATCATCATTTCCTTCCACATCCTGCCCTGCTCCCTCCTCCTCCCTCCCCATACGTGTTAGTGAGGGCACGTGAGCAGTGCTGCATTCATATATGGACATAACATTATTTGATCTGTTCCTTCACCAGGCCTCCTTTCCCCTCTTCAACTGCCTCCTCCCAATCCCCTTCCACGACTCGAATGGTCTCTGTCTTCATTTATCTCAAGTCCCTTTTATTTCCTATTTTTTTTTTTTTTGCGGTATTGGGGATTGAACCCAGGGGCATTCTACCTCCGAGCTACATCCCCAGCCCTATTTTTTATACTTTATTTTGAAACAGTGTCTCACGAAGTTGCGGAGGGCCTCACTAAATAGCTGAGGCTGGCCGCGAACCTGGATCCTCCGGTCTCCGCCTCCCAAGTACTGGGATTACAAGCGTGCGCCACCATGCCCGGCTTATTTCCTATTTTCTCTCTACCTTCTATATATGAAAGAAAACACACAAGCCTCGACTTAATGCGACTGGCTGATCTCACTTAGCTTTCTGTTCTCTTGTTCCATCCATTTTCCTGCAAGTGACATAATTTTGCATCTCATCATGGCTGAGCAAAATTCCACTGTGTGTATAGCCCACATTTCCTTTGTCTATTCATCTATTGACGGACACCTAGTTTGGTTTCATAATTTGACTATTGTGAACCGTGCTGCGGTGAACATGAAACATGCGTATCGCTCTGGACAACGAAAATCAAAACTACACTGAGATTTCATGACTCCAGTTAGAATGGCATCCATCACGAATACAAACAAGAATAAATGTTGGAGAGGATGTGGGGAAATAGGAGCTCTTATATGCCGTGGGTGGGATTGCAAATTAGTACTTTGTGTATTTAAATAAAAATGAAAAGGTAACATGGCCACCGCAAAACAGGAGCCCCCCCATGCCTGAGTCTCACACGTCTGTGGGTTCAGAGGGTGGTACCTGGATTGTCACTTTGAACCTGCCACCTTTGAACTCTTGCTCATCAATCTCTTGCTGTGCTCTCTCCTCCGAAACATTTTTGGACTACTCACTAAGTAGATGTTGCAGGATTTTGAGTCCGGGCTACCATTCTGTGTTGTCTTCTGTTATCTGGGGCTGTGGCCTCTACTGTTGAGCGAGAGTCATTGCTTTCCCCGACGTGCCACCACCAGGAGCTCCGTCCTGGGCCGCTGCTGACTGAGCAGATCGTATCTCTTAGGAAGAGAACATGTCGCACCGTCCGTGCTCCGCTAGAGGAGCTGTCAGCGAGGGTCTCCTGGACCCCAGAGTCGGAATTCAGTGAAACACCTCCTCCAGTTTACAAACACGCGGACCTTTGTTCTCCTAGTGTCTTCAGGATAGCTGCGTCGGACCAAGTTTTCAAGCGTAACTGAGATCTCGAGTATTCCGGGGACTAACCACCTTCTTGTCTTCGGCATGGGCAATGCAGGGGGCAAGCAGGGAGAGAGAGCTTTGCTCTGATTAGCGTGAGCTCCAATGCAAGGAGACAGCAACTGTGGACCACGTCTGCTCAGGCCGGAGTGGATGCTCCTGCAAGAAGATGGACGTCTCTTTTTCAGACCCGTGAAGCTTTATGGAATGTCTTTTTCTTGGTCACTTATTACTTGTGGGCTAGGCAATAAAGCGTCTCATAGATCCTCTCATAACACGCCCACTGCCCATGATATTTTCTCTCTTCCCTCCCTCCCTCCCTCCCTCCCTCCTTCCTTCCTTCTATTCTCTATTCCTTCCTTCCTTCCTTCCTTCCTTCCTCCCTCCCTCCCTTCCTCCTTCCTTCTTTCCTTCCTTCCTTCTATTCTCTATTCCTTCCTTCCTTCCTTCCTTCCTTCCTTCCTTCCTTCCTTCCTTCCATTCTGCCCTTCCTTCCATTCTGTCCTTCCTTCCATTCTGTCCTTCCTTCCTTCCTTCCTTCCACTCTTTCCTTCCTTCCTTCCTTCCTTCCTTCCTTCCTTCCTTCCCTCCTTCCTTCCTTCCTCCCACCCTCCCTTCTATTCTCCCCTCCATCCCTCCTTTCTTCTTTCCCTTCCCTCCCTCCTCCTGTCTTTCCTTCCCCATTAATCACTCCTCTGTGCCTCGCACTCTGCTGGTAGCAGAGGGATGAGGGATGATAGGGTAGGGCACCGTCCTTGCCCTTCAAGGGCAGGCGCATCATCCAGTGGGAAGGCAGATGTGTACACAATTAACTATAATAAAATATGGGGAGCAATATAATGGAGACCTGCCCAGAGTGTCCCGGGAGCAGAGAGGAGGCAGCGAAGGAGCCGTCTGGAGATCATCGGGGAACGCCTGTGTTGCCTTTTGAAGAACGAGTAGGAATCTCCCTGGCAAACCCACGGGAAGGGCATTCACGGCACATGGCGCGGGATGAAGGACGCAGGGGCATTAGAAGAGGCACTTGGGATTAGGATGGGAGGGGATACAAGTCTCCTGCTTAGGAGCTAGCCTTTCGCTCAGTCTATGATGGAGAACCATGCCCGGAATCTTCCTCTGGGCCACATTTCTTAGCCTTTGGCAAGGCTAACAGCCATCTTCAAGGTGGGCGGTGAGAATGTGTATGGAATGCTGTTTAATCAATCCATTGGTTCAGGTTTTATTAACGGCCGGTGAGTTCCAGCCCCAGTGACACTGCAAGACAGGGTCCGAATTCATACAATCTAGTTCAGCGTCCATCACACTTAGAGAGAGCTGGAGAGGGAGGAGGAGGAGCACGGCAGATCTCGTGCTCCAATGGCCCTGAGTCACAGATGGGAGCGAGCAGGGAAGCCCGAGTGGGCTTCCTGGAGGAGGGGTCCGATGCATCAATGAGAGAGGGACAAAAGCTTGCATTGAGCAACATCTGTCTGCCCCCCCCAGGCAGATGTGGGGGTGCTGGGAAAGACGATAGATCCAGAGGTGAGGCCAGTTGAAGGAAGCCCTTGAGGTCAAGTGGAACATCATGGGCCTCTGGGTGGGGGGGCTTTAAAGCTCCTGCAGGGAAACACTCTCTGCCGCGCCAATCCCACAGGTGAGTGTCCCCCACACACGACCAGCGGGCTGCCTAGGAAGACAGGAGCCGATCATGTCACCGTGCGATAGCTCGGCCTGCTGGAAGACTCTGCTGTGGTCTAGTTCATAACTTTTCTTTTCTTTTCTTCTCTTTTCTCTTTTCTTCTCTTTCTTTCTTTTCATTCTAGAGATTGAAACCAGAAGCTTTTTATCTCCAAGATACACCCCTAGCCCTCCTTATTTTTTTTCTTTATTTTTTGTGGTACTGGGGATTGAACCCAGGGGCTTTATACCTCTGAGCTACATGCCCAACCCTTTTTTATTTTGAATAATATAAAAATAATATTATATTAATAATATATTAATAAGATTATTATATTATTATATAATAATAGTGTCTCATTAAGTTGCTGAGAGTCATTCTACGTTCCTGAGACTGTCCTCAACCCTGCGATCCTCCTGCCTCAGCTTCCCAAGTACTGGGATTACTGGCGTGCATCACCACACTTGGCTCTAGCTCATGATTTCTTGTGTCCCTCAGTTCCTGATGTATCTCTTTGTGTCAATCTTTTTATCTCCCTCTCTGCTGCAGAACAGCCCTTCCAATTTTTGAATCAAGCTCTACAACTTTTTCAGTACTTTTTTTTTTAGTGGTACCCAAATTGAACCCAGGGACATTCTACCTCCGAGCTACACCCCCAGCCCTGTTTTATTCTTTATTTTGAAACAGAGTCTCACTAAGTTGCAGAGGGTCTCACTAAGTTGCGGAGGGCCTCACAAGTAGCTGAGGCTGGCCGCGAACCTGTGATCCTCCTGTCTCAGCTTCCCAAGTACTGGGATTACAAGTGTGCGCCACCACGCCCGGCTCAAGCTCTACAACTTTTTAGCCTCTTTTTCCAGGTAGGAAACTCAATTTCTCCAGCGTTCACCCCTGAGGAGGCTGTGGCCTGGCGTTTCCTCCCAATTCGGCTGATGCTTGAAGGCCGTCGCCACGGCCTTGATCCTCCTTTGAAGTGGGGTCTGCTCCTCAGGGCTGTGCAGCCCCTGGACACACTTCAGTAGCCGGGGACCAGCCTCCGTGACGTGAAGTGTTCCAAGTGCTGTTTAGGGAGAACGAGGCTGGCCTCGGAGACCAGGATGGCTTGTGATGGTTCGACAGGAGGCAGGTGAAGGGTGAAGCGTGCTGGCAGGGGTCCAGGACTGAGACCTGGGTCATAGAGATGCTGGGAAGGGGACAGCAGGAAAGCAGGCAGCCAAGGGCTGCTTCAAAACTCTGCAAAGGAGCCGGGCGTGGTGGCACACGCTTGTAATCCCAGTACTTGGGAGGCTGAGACCGGAGGATCCGGGTTGGCGGGCAGCCTCAGTTACTTAGTGAGGCCCTCCGCAACTTAGTGAGACCCTGCTTCAAAATAAAGAATAAAAAATTGTGCTGGGGATGTAGCTCTGAGGTAGAATGCCCCTGGGTTCAATCCCCAGTACCAAAAAAAAAAAAAAAACCTCTGCAAAGGAGAAAGACGATGACCACTCGATTTCCCAATCTAAGAGCTGAAAACATGGCGATTGTCGGGCAGGAATGGGCTGTGGGGAAGGGTGGCTGACTGTGGGGGGTGACACTGAAGTCTCCTGAAAAGCAGGTGCCTGGACTGTGGTGGCCTGGAGGTGGCCGCACACACGCCCTCGGAGCTCAGGCAAGGGGTTAGATTCGAGACATTGGAGTCATGATAGATAGGAGCCTGGATAGGAGATGAGAATGCAAAGAAAGAGTGAGCTGCCAAGAAAGGGGCCTGCCAAGCTGCAGGACGCAGACTGGAAACCAGAGAGCCCCACGGGGGTGGGGGCTGAGCCCATGGGGGGACCTGGGAACGAGCGGGGAAATGGTGAGGCATGGAGGATGCCCAAGGAAGAGGGGCTTCCAGAAAGAGACCGTGTCAGTGGCATCAAATGCTCAGGAGAGCAAAGAAAACAAGGCCATTAGAGGCACCCGTGGGATCAGCGTCAGTAGATTGGTGGCGACCGAAACAGCGCTGGGGGAGGTTCAGAAGGGCCGAATAGCCAGGCTTGGTGGTGCACACCTGTCATCCCAGTGCTTGGGAGGCTGAGACAGGAGGATCACAGATTTGAGGCCAGCCTCAGCCACATAGTGAGACCCTCAGCAACTTAGTGAAACCCTGTTGCAAAATAAAAAATAAAAGAGGGCTGGGGGTGTAGCTCAAAGGTAGAATGCCTCTGGGTTTCAGTATACACACACACACACACACACACACACACACACACACACACACAAATAAATAAATAAAATAAACAAACAAACAAACAAACAAATAAAATAAAGACAGGTCTGCGTGTCCAACATCCCTCCCTGCACCCTACCCTGGGAGACCCCCTCAGCCCACCCCTCCCATAGTCTATCTTTCTACAATAGCTGCCAGTTCCCCAGGGGATGAGCCAGCTAAACAGAGTCCATTGGTGAGGCTGGGTCACCTTCCCCAGGGGAGGAGGCTGGGACAGTCTCTCAGCTGGGTGCCGCTGGGGAGGGGCTGGGCGGCTCAGGCTTCCCACTGGCTTTGTGAGCAGAGTGAGCTGACCACTTGGCCCACGCAGGAGAAGGACCGGGGTGCCGCTCTGGTGACAACAGCCTCTTGGCCTCTGGGGACACAGCTGAACTACACACATGGATTCCCCTGGACATCTGAACGCCCCGGCTTCCAGGGGCAGGGGCGAGCTTGAAGCGCCACCTCTGCCTCCTACTGGCAGCCAGTTTCCCTTCCAGGGCTGTCTGCTTTGCCCTGCCCCTCCCTCCCTTCCTTCCCTCCACCCCACACCCCAACACCCTGGTGCATTCTGGAATTTTCTTCTCCTATCTCCTTGAGTCCCTGGTGGCCACCTCTCTCCAGGTACATAGCTTTTCACAGCCCAGGCGCTCATCCCCGGCTGCACCAAGGGCAAACGTGCCTGCTGAGGTTGACGGGCTATTTCCAAGCTTCCTCGGCAGAGACCCCAGCATTCTAGCAAGGAGGGAGGCAGGTTATGCCAACCCTCCAACCCTGTTTCTCCCAGGATGCACTGGAAGCTTGGGAACCAGGAGGGAGGGAGGAGGCTCAGCTGAGGAGCTCAGGATTTAATTCTATGCATCATTAAGTAGTCCTCTGAAAGTAGTGTCCCCCTATACATCATCCATGCTTAGTAAACAGCACGCTGACATTACATTAGCGGCTGGAAATGAATTTTCTCTTTTATAGGGAAATTGAGAATCCGCCAAGAAGAAAGAAAGAAAGAAGAAGGGAAAAAAAAAACCCTCAAAACCAATTATCTAGGCATTTACGAGTTCCACCCTGGTCCCTCTCTCTCTCCTCTCTCACTCAGATGCAAAGAAGCATTTAATATTTAATATATTAAGAAAAGAAAGAAACTTTGATAGATTATGTGGAATCTGGCATTAATTCCCTTGGCCCCTCCTTACTTCCAAACCCGTGCCTGGTTCAAGCTGACATTTAAATGGATTAAGGTGTTCAGATTTCCTTAATAGTGTTGACATTTTGGAAATATTTCTGGCTCTTTTTCCCCCCCTCTCCCCGAAATAATAATAATAAATAAATATCCGCATGGATCTTCCCCCTCTACTCCACAGGCAGCCTCTAGCTCTGTCTAACCCTCCAGTGCAGACGCGATTTACATTTTCCATTCTTATTTTCAAGATTAAGGACAAAGAGGAGAGAAGTCCTTGGGAGATGGTGGTGCTGTGTGTGGGAGTGGGGGGGGGTGACTTGTTGCAAGAAATTCAAGTTATTTTCCAGGCCTGCAGCCCGGTCCCCTCTTCCCCCTGGGCTCGGGGGCTCTGCCTGCTGCCTCTGGCCTTCTCTCTCCCTCCACCCGGGCTCGATGATTCTGCCTTGTGATGGCAGCGCCCTTTCAGTGCGCAATGTGGTTTGGTTCATTTGCAGACCTGCCCTTACCTGCCAGACACGCGCCCGAGAGTCCCCTCCCCCGTGGAAACATGGCCCTGATGGCCGACGTAAAGCGAAGGGGATGGGTTTGGTTCTCTGCCCACTCTTCCCCCTGGGGGTGGAGTGGTCTTTCTTGCACTGTGCTGGGATGTGGTCTCTTGCCTGGATGCCAAACTCCTGAGTGCGGGCCCATGCCAGTTTTAGCTCTGTGTCTCAGCCCTTAGCACGATGCTTGGTATAAGTAGATGCTTGTAAATGATGCTGCAGGCAGGAGGAAGGAAGGAAGGAAGGAAGGAAGGAAGGAAGGAAGGAAGGAAGGGAGGGAGGAAGGAAGGGAGGAAGGAAGGAAGGAAATGGGAAGAGAAAAGGCTTGAAATGAAAGTAGAAAGACTCTAGAAGTTGGGAGTCGTCCTTGGTTAACCTTCTCAAAATGCTGATGTTCTGTGTGGCTTCAAAACAAACTGCTGTCAGTAAACACATGGAGCTGTGTGGCACGCCGCTCTGCCGAGCCCTACCCGCACGTTTCCTCTGGTTTAACAGTGGTGGTTTGTCCTCACCGTGAGCAGAACTAGCTAACAACGCTGTAGAGAGCCCGCTGTTCCTGAGAGATGGCTCTGCAGACATCAACCAGAAGGAGAGCGGATCGGACGCTCCCGGAGAAGTGGGAACAGCAATCCTGAGGACACTGTTGTCCTGAGGACACTGTTGTCACTCGTACGAGGACAGTGCACGTTTGCTGATGAAAATGGGGCCAGCAGCTGGGCACGGTGGTGCATGCCTGTCATCCCAGTCCTTGGGAGGTCGAGACAGGAGGCTTGCAAGTTCCAGGCCAGCTTCAGCAAGTTAGCAAGACCTTCAGCAACTTAGTGAGACCCTGTTTCAAAATAAAAAATAAATAGGGCTGGGGGTATAGCTTGGAGGCAGAATGCCCCTGGCTTCAATCCCCAGTACCAAAAAAAAAAAAAAAAAAAAGAAAAAGAAAAGGTTAAACTAGCCAAGACTTCAGAATAGTCCCTCAAACAAAGAAGGAAGTATATGATCTGAATGGATTATGAGCTCTAACCTGACCTCTCCCCCGAGTTCTGCATTTACATTCGGATGCAAGGAAGTATTTCATGTCTAGACAAAATAAAGCAACTTGGATAGAGTTTTAGAACAAGAGTTGCCACTGGTTTCTGCTAGAAGAATTTCGACTGGGTTTTGGCCACCAGGCCCGAAGTAGTGCAGGAGCCCTGCAGACAGTGGCCTGAGAGATGAGCGGTCACACTTCTCCGTGGATAACATCCCTGTCTCCACACTCACCTGCCTACCTTTCTGCACCTCTTCCTGGCCTTGTCACCTGTCTGTCCCTTCCAGAGTACACTCATGGGAGTGTATTCCAGAGATACATACCACAGAAGAATTTTTGTTGGGAATGCATTATTTTTTACAAAGCTGACTTTTACCATCTTCCAAAGCTACCCCAGACTGAACCTTATGAGAGCACGCTCTCCCCTGGGCTGCCAGGTCTGCTGGGTATTGTTCAGTGCATCCGATTTGCCCGTCTTAGCAGAGGACTCAGCAAGACTTCAGGGCTTGGATTAAATTGCTTTTTTACGTTTTAGCCATAATCAGCCTGGAGCCTACTTTGTATTTTTGCCCTTTCTTTTGGTGTTGGGATCCCTACTCTGCTAATCTATTAATTCTTGCGTTTTGAGTCATTGACTCTAGAGTCACTGCCTTCATGGTCTGCGTCTCAGCGTCTGTTAGTTTCAAAAGAAGTACGTGTTGTCCGGCACATGTGATCTGCCGAGTGCTGTAATAGGTGCAGCACTAACAAGGGGCCAGAAGGGTACCCGGCTTCAAACCAGTAAACAGTGTCCGCAAGCCAAGCGCATTCGAGAGACTGAATCGGCACAGGCGGGAGAACGTGGGTTGGGCTAGGTTGGGCACAGGGGAGGCAAGAGAGAAGAGGCTGGAAATTGATGGGGACTGAAGTGACCCCAGGGAAGGTCAGGAAAGCAAGGAAGAGCCGGGCGTGGTGGCGCATGACTGTAATCTCAGTACTTGGGAGGCTGAGACAGGAGGATCGCAGGTTTCAGGCCAGCCTTGGCAACTTAGACCCTGTTTCAAAATTAAAAAATTAAATAAATAAAATCAGGCTGGGGTGTAGTTCCAGGCTAGAATGCTCTTGAGTTCAATCCTCACTACCACCAAAACAGAAAGAGAGAGAGAGAGAGAGAGAGAAAGAGAGAGAGAGAGAGAGAGAGAGAGAGAGTGGCTGCAATTCTCAGGCCGATGGGTGAGGGTGGGGATATGACACGGGAGGGTTGTGTAGAATTAACATATTCATACTCTTCATCCCATTCAGTTTCTCAATTAGGCTTATGTTAAACTAGAGGACCCTGATTGTCTCATTGAGTGCATTCGGGAGATGGGAGAGGGGGAGATCTTGAGACCTCTCGTCTTAGCCTCTGCCTTTCCCCTCAGTTGTCCAGAGCATCTATTAAATACTTTTATATTATTTAGGCTTGGAGCTGGCCTCCTCATTCATCCATCCACCCACTCACCCACTGATCCGAACAATCCTCCACCATCCATTCCCTTGTCAAGTTATCACTGTGGACCCCTAACGTCCTAGCTAATGGGAAGAGGAGCGCAGAGCCTTGGGACCAGGCGGAGATGTGCCACGTGCTAGGGGAGGGCCCACTCTGCATTATAAATGTTAATTTTGGCTCCTCTCCCAAACTCATATTTGCAATTCATACTTGCCAAATAGCCTACATAGCATATTTAAGGTGCAAACAGTGATCTAATAAACACCAACGTAAACAGGAGGCAACTAGAGAGATCAAACAGCACCTAGAGTCAGTGGAGGCCCAGGTTCTATCCTCTTAGCACTGAGGACCACCATATTGAATTCTGGGATTTCTACTTCTTTTCTTTATAGTTGGCCTCACATCAGTGCATTCCAAACAATATTATATATAATATAATATATTATTAATATATTAACATATTAATAATACTAACCAATATCCCAATAATATGTCATTAATATATTGATATATGAATAAAATACATTAATATATTAATAATATATAAATAATATATGTATGTATAACACAAAAATAATTATGTGTGTGTATATAAATATATAGTGGTACTGGGGATTGAACCCAGGGGTGCTCTACCACTAAACTGCACCCCCAGCCCTGTTTTATTTTTTATTTAGAAACAGGGTCTCACTAAGTTGCTGAGGGCCTTGCTACGTTGCTGAGACTGGCCTTCAACCTGTGGTCCTCCTGTTTCAGCCTTGCAAGTACTGGGATACAGGTGTATGCCACCCACCACGCCAGGCTTGAATTGTTTTTCGGTGTGGTTGTATCAATTTACACTCCCACAGCAGTGAGTGCTTGCCGGGTCTACTTCTTCACCAACACTTGGTGTTATCAGAGTTTTAAATTTTGGAGTATTGACTCCTTTTTCGTTATCATTTTATTTTTATTTTCTAGATTACTAATGAGGTGAAGTGGATTTTTGTATGTTTCTTAACCACTTGTGTTTCCTCTTCTATGAAATGACTAGATTTTTTTTTTTACTATTTTCATTAGATCGTTTATCGTTTTATTACTGACTTGACAGGAATTCTGTTCTGAAACTCTTCCATTGATTACATGGGTTGCACACATTTTCTCCTAGTTTGTGTCTTTTCATTTTCTTTACAATGCATTTTGATGAATCCACATTCTTAATTTCAACCTAAAGTCAATAACTTTTCTTTATAAACTTTATTTTTTTATATTGTGTTTTAAAATAATGTATTTGTAGTAGCCGCCGTGGTGCATGCCTGTAATCCCAGTACGTAAGAGGCCGACACAGGAGGATTTGAAGGTGGGAGGCCAGAGCAGTGTGGGAGCTTAGCGAGACTGTTTCAAAATACAAAATAAAAACTAGGGCTGGAAGTGTAACTCAGATGTAGAATGCCCCTGGGTTCAATCCCTAGTACCAAAAGGAATGAATGAATGAATGAATAAATACATTTCTTATCCTGAGGTCATAAAGATATTCCTCCCATATTTTCTTCTAAAGTGCTATATTCCTCCCATATTTTCTTCTAAAGTGCTCACCCAAACCACCTGGGATTGATTTGGGGCATGCTGTGAAGTAGAATTCTAATTTCATTTTCTTGACAGTTACGCAGCTGTTCCAGCAAGATCGGGTGCATAGTCTGTTCTTTCCTGGCTGGTCTGCGGTGTCAGGTGTGCTTATGCTAAGCAGTGTCCATATGCAGGTGGCCCTGTGTCTGCGATCTGTCATCCATGCCACTGGATAACTCATCTCTCCTTCCTGCGGATGGACCAGGAGACTCAGGGAAGCTCTTGAGTCAGAACACTGCGTGACGGCACCAAAACGCTTCATCAGGTTCATAACAGCTTTTCTTTATAGGGAATCTGGAGTCACTCCTGGAATCCTGGGATTGAATGCAAAGGACTCCGGATTCAAGCTCTGACTCTTATTTGTGTTGCTTTGGGAGCATTTCTCCGAGTCTCAGTTTCTTCATATGTTAAGTGGGAACAGTCATTCCAACCCCAGAGGCTGCATAGAGGATGCGATTAAGTTTTGTATTTTTTTGTGTGTGTGTGTGTGTGTGTGTGTGGTACTGGGGATTGAACCCAGAGACATTCTACCTCCAAGCTATACCCACAGCCCTATTTTATTCTTTATTTTGAAACAGGGTCTCACTAAATTGCTGAGGGCCTCACTAAGTTGCTGAGGCTGTCTTCGAACCGGCGATCCTCCTGTGTCAGCCTCTCAAGTACTGGGATTACAAGCGTGTGCCACCACGCCCGGCAAGTTCTGTATTTTAAAGGCTGTGAAGGTGCCTGGCATTGAAATGAGGCTGGAGGATGGTGTTCTCAGTGCTCCCACCCAAGGCCACAGGGATTTCTAAGAGCTCTAGTCCAAAGCGAGTCAGGTCTCAGAATTACCCTACAAGAAAATGAGACCCAGGCCTCCAAATGAATTATTTGTTTCAGTTCACCGACTGTCTTCCCACACTTCCTGACTTAGTCCCAAACTCATTTGAGAGGGCACAGGGCTGTGACGTTTCCTGCTAAGACTGATTGCGGATAATTGGCAACGAGAAAGTCTCTCTGTATTACCGAGTCAGAAACGGCAGACGAGGAAGAAAGTCGGGAGAGAAAGTCATCCGCAAGTACTCGAATCCAAGCTTTGGAGTCCAACTTAAAGAACTTTTCCTTTTCTTCTTTTCTTTTCTTTTCTTTTCTTTTCTTTGCTTTGCTTTGCTTTGCTTTGCTTTGCTTTGCTTTTTTCTTTTCTTTTCTTTTCTTTTCTTTTCTTTTTTCTTTTCTTTTCTTTTCTTTTTTTAATGTGGTACTGGAGATTGAACCCAGGGGCATTCTACCTCCGAGCTACACCCCCAGCCCTATTTTATTTTTATTTTGAAACAGTGTCTCACTAAGTTGGTGAAAGTCTCACTCCTTGCTGAGGCTGTCCTCGAACCTGTGATCCTCCTGTCTCAGCCTCCCAAGTACTGGGATTACAAGCATGCGCCACCACACTGGATTAAAGAACTTTCATATTGTGTCTCCCCAGTGTCATACTATAAATACAGCACTTTATAATTGATGAATTGTTCCTGGACAGTTTGGTCCACTTTAATAGATTGATCCATTTTAGTCTCCTAACACCCTGAGGTGGGCTGAGATTGGCCGGTGGCTCTGGGGTCTGAGACCTGCTCAAGCGGAGAGAGCGAGGAAGTCAGCGAGGTGGCCAGGACTCAGAGTCAGGTTGGAGATGGATCTGGAGATTTCAGTCTATATATCTAGTCCATTTTGCACTGGGTGCTAAGCAGGAGCGGGAGCTATAGGTCCTTAAGACGTCTAGTGGGGAGGAGAGAGAGAGAGAGAGAGAGAGAGAGAGAGAAAGAGAGAGAGAGAGAGAGAGAGAGAGAGTTTGGCAGTTGCCTGAAAGAATTTCAAGTTTCTGGGCCCCTTCCTGGCACAGCCAGGCTACTCTTCACACAAACACTGGTCTCCCTGCTCCAACCCCAGGCCCTGGCCCCAAGAACACCAAGGACCTGCCTATCAGCTCCAGGTCTCAACACTTTCTGCTCGGCTCTCCAGCCTCCCTCCTAATTGCCCATTTTAATTGAAATGCTTCTTCCTGGAACAAAATTATGTCACTTGCAGAAAAATGGATGGAACTAGAGAATATTATGCTAAGAGAGATCAACCAGTCTCCAAAAGTCATATTTTTCTCTCATATGTGAAAATTAGAGAGAAAATAAGAAACAAAAAGGGACTTTAGTCAAATGAGGAGAGAGACCAATAGAATAGTGGATGGAGACTGGGGGAGAGAGGTGGGGTGGGAAAAATGAGCTTTGAGGAAGGGACCAGTTCAAATTAAGTTATATCCCTGGTTGAAAGTATCACAACCAATGTCACTAACATGTATGGGGAGGGAGGAAGGAGACAGGGCTGGAAGATAGAGGAAAATACACCAAGTGCTGTGTGCATGTATTAATGTATCACAGAATCTCATTATGATGTATAATTATAATGCACCAATACATTTTTAAAAAATGCTCTTTCCTCCTCCCGAGGAGACAGCTCTGTGGCGCCCCATGCTTCCTGTGGTGTGCCTTAAGACCCAGGCCTTCTGCTTCTCTCCCTTGTAACCCACAACTAGCAGTCATGCACATCTCTTTCTGGAATCTTTATCACTTGGGCCTGACTATGGATGGGAACTTCAGTCTCTTCTCCAGATATCTACGTGCAGCTTCCTGTGTCTTCTTAAACTCAGCTCTTCCTAGAAACTTTATCCTTCGATTCTGCCTCCATTTCCCTGATGGTCAAGAGTTATCCTTGACATCTCCCATTTCCCTCTTTCTCAAGGTTTTGTCATGGGGAAACAGCTAATTCTGAGGGGTCCTTGGCTTCCATGATGAATAAGAATTTCAACACGTGCCATCAGAAAAAGGCAAAGGTTTTAATTAACTTAAAAAGGTGGGGATACAGGTTGGGGGTTAACTAAGAAAGGCGGGGATACAGGTTGGGGGTCATCGAAGAAGGGGAGAGTGAGTCTCCCTGCGTGCGTCCATCCATCCAGGTGAGCAAGTTCTTATAAAGAGCAAGTTCTATAAAGAACCGCGTGCTTTCGCGGTTCTTTATAGGAGGGGGTAGGTAGGGTCGCACAGTGGAGGGCAGGACTTCCTCTTAGTCCTGTTTCCCTGGCAACAGATAGGCAGTGGGGGTCTGGCCTTTTGTCCTCCTCACCACCCTATTTACATTAAGCATCTCAGGTGTGGAGAGGAGCCATTGTGATTAAGGGTATGGATTCATTAAGGCTTCTGCCTGACTGAATGCACCCTATAGGGTGGAATTAGATTATGAACTTTCAAAATTTTAAATCTCTATTTTCCCAATGTCTCCTTTCTGCCTAATATTTCTATCTTTTCTATTCTACCTCATCAGTCCCACTCAGTCATCACATTCTACCCAGTCTTCCCTTCATGATATCGCTTCCCATCTTTACTGCCAGCATCCTGGTCTAAGCTTCCAGAACCAGGTTCCAGGAGCTTCTGTCCATGGAGAGTTTTATAAAATCTCCCGGCCCTTCTGAAAGAGGTTTCCAGCCCTCTAGTCCCAGGGTTTGACTTTACCCAAATGCATTCATAGCACCAAGGTTTCTGAGTGTCGGTAGCAATGTTCACCGCTGTGCCTATGTGTGTAGAATTCTGGGCATAATATTCCCTAGGGACCTTCGTAGAGCACCCACCTCCGGGGTGTCCCCTCCACTTCCTATGGTCTCTATGCAGGCATTTCACTCTGGTCACACCTATCCTGCTCATCCACTCTCCTGATTCACATTTATCTTATACCGTCTTCCCTGTCTCTGGCCACGCTCACCTGCCTGAGTCACCTACTGTATCTTTGACACACAGTGGCACCGAGTTTAGTGGAATCCATGGATGGACTGTTGCCTCTCAGAACGCAGGAGGTTGAAGCCGGGCTCCTGTGGAGCAGTGCAGGCTCAGGCTGTCTTCCTGCAGCTGCCGTGCTGCTGGACAAATGTCCTCTTTACTCCTCACTGACCCCTTTTCTATGACTATGCACCCCATCTTCTCAGCTCTCCAGACCCCTAACCCCTCTCAGCACCCTCTCCTCTTGCTTCCCTGTGGGGACGCGGTCTTGGTTTATACTTCGCTGAGCTGTCCAGTGCAGTGGAACAGGCGTCAGCCACAGAGCCAGGAAGAAGGAAGCAGAAGTCAGGAAGTCTTACGCCATCCATAACCCGAGAATGTCACTTGCAGGAGGTTGTCTTGCGTGTAGGCTAGACGTAAGACGGCTTCCCTCTCAGGACTGACGCAGGATTCCAGATAAGGAATATGGAAAACCTTTTCTCTCCTTTTCCTCTTTTCTTTTCTCTCCTTTTTTGGTCCAACTGGGGATTGATCCCAGGGGAGTTCTACCTCCAAGCGACACCCCCAGCCGTTTTTATCTTGAAACAGGGTCTCGCTAAGTTACTGAGGTTCTTGCTAAATCGCTGAAGCTGGCCTTGAACCTGCAATCCTCCTGTCTCAGCCTCCCAAGTATTGGGATGACAGGCGTGCATCACCATGCCCAGCTGGAAAATCTTTCAAACCATAAAGCAAGAAGAATTAGCCCCTTATCTGCACCTTCATGCCTCTGGATATTTCCATCTCTGCCCTCACAGTGCTGCTTCTATCTCACCCGTTCTCTATATTTTACATTTCCTCTATATCAATACACTCCACCCCCCAGCATATAAACAACTTTTTTTATTAGCCCTGCTCCTGCTCCGCCTCCCCCGCCACTGTCCTCCTCCCTTCCTTTTGTAACCAGAGAGTGCAACCAGCAGCTACTCCTTTTGGCTCATGGCCCACTCCTTCCTATCTCTTGCGTTTCTTCTCAGCTGCTGTCTCTTCCCAAACCAGCCAATCACTTCTCAGTTCTTCTCCTCTTAACTCCTGTGCAAAACCCAACCCTGCGAACCACCCCCTGCTCCTTCAACTCATCTTCTCTAAGTTTCCATGACATTTCACACTTCTACTATAGGGTACCCTTCCTGTACTCTCTTTATTTATCTATTTTAAAATTTATTTTATTAGTTCATTGCAATTATACATCATAGTGAGGTTCAACGTGATAAAAATATACATGTGTCCCATCCCCTTTTCTGAGTCAGTACCAGCTTTGCCTTATACATGGGCTTTTCCTTGGGCCTGGCTTTCTGCAATCTGCTCCATCCCAGACCAGGAAACAGCATCTCATTTTACTCCTTGTTAGTCGAACCATACCAGAAGTATTGTGTTTACATCTAGCTTTCCCTTTCAGTGAGAATGATTACAAACTATATTCAATAGAGGGTGACCAAGATGGTGAGGGAGCTAAAAATGTGTTATGGGACACTCTAGAGAATGGATATATTTAACCTAGAGAAGAAAAAAATCAAGCCAGGCATGGTGGCACACACATGTAATCCCAGTATTTTGGAGGTTGAGACAGGAGGGTTGCAGGTTCAAAGTTAGCATCAGCAACTTAGTGAGACCCTCAGCAACTTAGTGAGACTGTCTTTCAAAATAAAAAGGGCTGGGGGTGTAGGTCAGAGGTAGAATGGCCCTAGGTTCAATCCCCAGTACCATTAAAAAGAAAAAGACAGGAAGAAAAAAGGAAACAGTCTTTGCTGTCTTAGTACAACTTGAAAAGATTTAAAAAAGAGTTTCCATCTCCTGATTTTTGACCCTTACAGGAGATAGAATTATTTGATAGAGGTCCCAGACAGGAGGACATGGGATCGCTAGCAAGCATTAACCCTGACTCCAAGGCTCTGCAGGCTGACAACATGGGTTCGCGTCCAGCTCTCCAGCTTCGTAGCTGCTTGATCCCAGGAAAGCTGTTTCATTTCTCTGTGTCTCTGCTATATCATGTGTAAAACAAGAGCAGACAATGACAGCACCCATCTCATAATGTTCTTTTGAAGATTAAGTAAGATAATGTGTGTAGAGTGCCTAGCAGAATGCTCAGCACAAGGAGACTGTTCAATGTGTACCAGCTGTCCCCTTGTCGTCATTGTCCTCTCCTCTGTCCTCACTGTTAATCATCGTCATCTTCATCATCACCTTCATCATCAACATCATCTTTATCATTATCATCATCATTGACATCACCATCATCATCATCATCATCGACATCATCTTTATCATAATCGACATCACCATCATCATCATCATTGACATCATCTTTATCATCATGATCATCGACATCATCTTTATGGTCATCATCATCAATATCACCATCATCATTATCATCATCAGCATCACCATCATCATCATCATCATTATCATCATCATCATCATCACCATCATCACCATCATCATCATCATCACCATCATCATCATCACCATCATCATCATCATCATCA